>JAJONR010005497.1:0-58365 GCA_029582245.1 Solanum etuberosum | reverse complement strand
GCCCCCCCCCAGTCACTGGGTGTCACTTGTCATTAATTACGACAGTCTAACTCTGTGTTTGTAACATGAGCTCAATATTTGTAAGTCATTGAGATGATTATCGTCTAAGAATAACATCAGATGCTTCTGACATAATAGTTATTAGGGAGAATAGCATGAAAATGTCTCTCCGCCTATTCGTCTGCAAGGAATACAAGCTTACGAAGAGGGCCAACATTATTCACAAACATCTCATTGCAGTGCTCCTTCATTAAACTTAATGTAACTAAGTTAAAATGGACACTAGTGTTTTTCGCCAACTAGTTACATCAACAAACACACTGAAAAGAATAGGGTATATCAAAAGCAAATACTTGTGCATAAGACGGATTTTTTTTTAAAAAACAATCAAAGAAGTTAAGCCTTTGACAAAGCACTTATGGAAGGTTTCAACACGGAATGTACACTCGAAAACTTTGCTTCAAACTAAAAACACTAAAATACTATCCACTACTGGCTAATAAATGGATAGAATTATAAACCAATCAAATCGGGTAGAAAATGTACAAATTATTAGAATTGACACAAGAAACTATTCTTTAATATATGAAGTTGCACCAATGAACGAATAAGGTTAAATAATTAGCTGTTGCATCAGAGGAAGGATAAGGATTGTGTCAAAGGCTCAAAGCACTTCTGATTAACACATGAAATCAAGTAGAATTTGTTGAAGTTCGGAAAGTGTGCATTTGCTCAGCATAGCGCCATATACATGCTAATCGCCTGATATGCGCACATACACACATATAGATGTGTTGGAATCTGCGGCACACTTGAAGTCTGTGCATATTATTAAGGAACTTCTAAGTATATTTCATTTTTAAAGATAAATGTCTAAGATCTAGAGAATTGAAATTTTAAAATGTTTTATGCAACAAAAGAAATAGAAGATAGCAAGCTAACATGGTTGAAGACTTTAGTCCTATGACATTGATGTTAGAAGTTTAGTAACCGAATCCAAATATAACAGGATATATTTTGTTCTGGGACACCCGCACCCACTCTCCAATCAAACCCCACGAAGGTATTTCAATAAATGAAGTACTGCTTCTCAAAGAGATACATAATTCATATGTCTGCTTGGGAATATTAGCTCACTAGTCAATGTGTTTTAAACAGACATACTAAAAATGGTAATTCTTTGCACATTAGAAAGCAAACAACATTTTGAGTATAACCAAACTATTTCTTCCTCTCTTTTCTGTAGCCGCAAGCATAATTGAACAACTATTTTTCTACATTATATAAACAATGGGAAAAATCACAAAAAAATAAAAACAAATTACGATAGGATTTCCAGCAACTTCATTTCTCTCAACATAGAGGTCCAATTAACAACCAAACCTCAAGTTCGTTTAGTCTAACACTTAGCTCTTTGACAAAATCAAAATAAAGATGATGATTGTTTATTTTTTTACTGTTCCAGATCAAAATTCTATATAAATTATTTAGGAAATCTCAATTTCCACAGTGTATAATTGAAAAACTAATTAAAAATCACACTCACATATTAACATATATGGTTAGGAGAACACCATCACCTATAGTAAAATTCAATAAGTTACTCATAAACAGTGAAATCCTATTAGAGTAAATGGATTATACAAACAAAATTACATTAATATAGAGAGAATAGATTCATTATCATAGATCAACAGTACTCACATGGCAAAGAGATATTGGAGACGAAGACTTTGATTCTACAAATTCACCTGCAAATGCAATTTTTACACTTATCATTACAAAATTAACCAGAGAAAAACATCCATAATTCTCCATGGCAAAATAAGCAGATCGGAAGAAATCATAAAGAGGAAGCAGATCAAATGCGTAGAAGAGGAGCAACCTGACTTTTCTTAGAAAATGAGGTGCGAATGGTGAAGAGAAAGACTTAAATTAAAAAGGCTTTTCTATTGGGCTTTTTGAATTGGTCTTCTAGCTTTACCCATGAAATGAGCCATGGTGTATCAAAAGTGTCCAATTTTGATTTTTTTGTTAAATTCTTAAAAATATAACTTTAAGTTCAAAAAAAATATTGTTAGGGGTTATAAATCCATCAAATAGTGGTTTGTTCATTTGACTTTTTCAAGAATTAATTGAATTCATGTATGTATAATTCCCTGGTGATATGAACCTTGATGGATAACTATGTATCTACTAGTTTGGGGTTTAAGAAGGTGACTTTTGGGTATGATATCTCAACACTATAAATAGAGATATCATCACCATTTGAAGGACACACTTGAATAAAAGAAAAGTCCTCTTTTTCATCTTCATATCTTGTCTTCTTCTCTTTATATTATATTATTATGAGCTTGATTTTATAACATTAGGAAGAATTTTTGTTGCCTATAAAATCGAATTTATGGTCAATTGAGCATGTTCACTATCTTGAAATAAAAGGAAAAGTTATGGTCAATTGAGCACGTTCACTATCTTGAAATAAAAGGAAAAGTTGGAATTTTTGATGGACAACAAAAGTTTTAACTTAAGTTCATTGTCCTGAAATATAATAAACTTATATTTTATAGGCAAAACTAATTTATGTCCGATGAGCAACAGAAACTTTGCCTAACAAATTTTCTAAAGCAAGAAGCTATTTCTTGAACTTCTTATTAAATGGGGTTAAAAAATCAAGAACACGTTACGGAGACGATTTGTGAACTTAATTCTTTATCGGGTATTAGAGGACCAGACTGATGACTATTGCGGTTGTTGTCTGCAAGGTATGTGACACCCCACAAATTGTGACTAGTGTTGAATAGATCATTACAATGCTCGTTAAACGGTTCAAATAAAAGCAAATAGATAAGAAGTAGAAATCCTCATATCAATCCATCTCCATGGGAAACAATAGTGTGTTCGTTGCCCAATTAGGATTATTAAAATGTACACTTACTTATTCTTTTTAGGCATCTAAACGGAGATCATTTGCATTGTACTAACGATGTTAAATTACATCAATAGTCTTGTCCAAAGATTTAAATTATTCTATCAATTAGAGATGAGACAATTTTATTTATTGATTTGCCACAATTGCATTTCAAAGCCTATCACGTGAGGGTAAGGTGGTGATGTCCATTGAAAATTTGGTACTTCTTAGGCGTTTATATGTATTTCCTATCAATTTGCACTTTTCAACCATTACTTCAATATTTTCCTTTCCAACATCAATAAAGTAAATACGTAGGCTAAACTTTATTTTTACATGGCCATATTTTTAGCCATTTTTGAGACAAGACTGAACTGATTCATTTTGGATAAGATGTCTCCTCTCTCTTCATAAACTCTAATGGCTATACCCCTCCCCAGCATAGCGAGTGAAAATAATCATTTCGCTCGATACTTGTTACCTCTCCATCGACCAAATAAGAAGGGAACATACAGTACAACAAGTATAGTGCAAACGAAAACCCACAAATACAGTCGATAGAACAAGCAGCTGACTGCATTTGCACTTCTATCTACTCAAAATAACTCATTCATCAATATATGCGCAGGATTCAGTGAGCACCAGACAAGACGTTTTCCCCCATGAAGCCATCAGGGAGTAACATCTGAGAGATTCTCAATAATTCGAACAAATAAAGGGTTCAAAAAATTTAACCCACGAGTATAATTTATTAATCACTTTTTAAGATGTGCATAGTTCAAAATTTTCCACGCAGCAACCAAGTTAATTGAAAGGGTTGCAAGTCTGCAGCACAGTGAGGAATAATATGGTAATGACTTGTTCAACAACGAAAAAGCAGATAAATTGCAAGGGATCAACAACTTATATCCTTGTTACTTGAGGTGGTCAAATAACTTCACAGCAACCTGTGTAAACAGTGCCACAAAAAGATTAGAAAACAACAAATAAAAAATGGAGAAAAGAAACAAGAGGCAGCACACCCCTAAACTGCTTATGCTAAACAGATGGATAAGGGAGCTTACACATTTGTCGATGCAGTGCCAATAATCAAAATACTGTCCAGTGCAATGTTTGTGCCCTGATTCATCACCTTCTATCCTTTTAGTACATGCCTGTAGGATGCAGAATGAGAGCAACGAAGTAAGAAAACCACTATAAATTTTGAAGCAAGGAAAGCTGGCCTTCTTCAGACTTCATTATATCCCCCCACCCCCACCCCCACCCCACAAAAGACAGAAATAAGGGGAAGAAGGGGGTTTTAACAAACAGAAAGATGAAAATAATCAAATATTGCAAGTTAAAAATCTATTGTGACCTAAAAATTTATTCACCCGAAAGAATTGTCAGATCAGATACATCAAGCAGATCAACAGTTAACCATCATAGAGCAGTGGGAACGATGTGCACCCAAGAAATAACAAACCCTAACTAGACAGAGTCTCTAACACTTAATGGGTTTCTCAAGATAGAAAATGATACACCTCATGGACTAAATATCAATCGTTCTTAATCCACAAATAAAGTCCCCTCTGCCTGACAAAACAAAATGCAAAATATACATGTATGTCTTGATGAAAGTAATATACACATCCCAGGGAGATTAGTGAAGGAATATCACCTTCATTCTAAGGTGCAATACTTCCACATCCATTATTTAAAATCTAAAAAACTGATCAAACGCAATTGTTCTAAAGATCAAATGTGTTAGGGGTCGTTTGGTAGAGTGTATAAGAATAATGCTAAATAGAGTGTATTAGTAATGCTTGCATTAGGAATGCATGTATTAGTTATGCTTGCATTAATTATACATAGATTATTTTAATGCATTATTTGGTTTGATGCATTAAAAATAGTATGTATTGCATTAAAAAAATTATTTACAAAGATACCCTCCACTTTTATGGTGGAAAAGATGTAAAAAAGGTTTTGAGGGGCAATTGGGTCTTTTATCATTTTAATGCATGCATTAAAACCATTGCATTGCTAATACCTAGAAATCCATGGTATTAGCAATGCACACCTTAATACACAATCGAGGTATTACTAATGCAAGCATTAGTTATACATAGGTTGAAAAAGAGTACCAAACAAGGTACTAGTAATACACAAGGCTAATGCATGCGTTATTTTTCCTTACACACTCTACCAAACGACCCCTTACTGTATTGTTATCTTAGGTTGCACAATTGGCACAACTGAATGAGACATCATTGTTCTCGAATCCTTCCAAAAGAGAACTTTTTCGCTTTTTACAGAAAGAGACCAAAATCCTTCCAAAAGTTAGAAACTCAGACTCCCCATCCAAAAGACATTCTTTGAACAAATAATTAAGTTGGTTACAAAGATGTTGGCAGAGGTAGTAGATGAAGAACAAGAAGTAGAAAACTAAAAACTAACTTGGAAAATGTTTAATGGCATCAAAATTAGAAATCAGAGTCTTGGAGAAAGAAAATCTTGAAGCAACACTCTTCTTCATCAAAAACTCTTACAGCAAACTGTTGGCAATACAAACAACAAAAGGACCCCATATAGAAGCAATCAAACATAAAAATAGGCAAGGTTGAAGTAAAAATCTGATTGAAGTTTTGCAGTTCCTCTTGGATCTAAGAACATGCTACACACAAAACAAAGAAACAAAAAAACATACAACTAAAATACTAGCAACCTGCTGACCAGCTGAAATCTGGAGTGCCAAAATGAAGTAGAGAGGGAGAAGTATTTGGAGGCCAGAAACATGTTTTTTTTTGGATTCTTAGAGAGACCAAACAATCACAGATTAAGTCCCTATGTTGGTTCATCCCATCAGAGTAACATGCAAAGAAAATTCTCTTGACCTGCTATTTTAATTGATTTGGTATTTAGAGTAGTCGATCCTGGAATCAGTACATATTATGTTAGGATATATGTCGGTGATAATATTTGATATTTTCCAAATATAAAATTTTCAGGTCTAACATAAGTACATATTAGACTTTTAGGGAAGAGCAGAAGAATGGGACCTATTATGAGACATTACAGACATATGATCATTACGCTTCAACCGAGTTGTTCTATTTGGATTTTTTAAAGATATGAGTCAATTTATAGATCTAAGATGTGAACAAAATTTTGGGGAAAAAAGGAATTATACCATAACATCTATGTCAGCTTTTGGTCTGAATACACTTTAAACGAATAGCTTGGTAGATGATCCTTCTAGAAGAGGGGGATTCTTACAACCTTTCTAGTTATTTTATTCTCCATTTCTATTTAATAGGATCCTGAGGAAAAAGATCTCATTTCCACCAAGCTAAAACATTATGTTGATGTCTCTAATAAACGATGGTTTAAGGCTAGACCAACTATACCAAGAGCACTCATCCATAAATCGAGATTACCGATACAAATATGTAAAGAAATGTAACCAATGTTTATTGAAAAAAGCAACCCCAAAAAGGCGACGAGATAAATTCATCATTCCAATACACTCAATTCAAGAACTTAAGAATGAACTAATGTCTTGATTCTTGTTCAGGTATCTTGAGTGAAATCCTCATAAATAGTATTTTTCGTTGAAATAGTATTCTTGCTTATTTCGATGATCCTTGATACACAAGAAAGAGTTTGGGCATTACTAAATGGCGAAAAAGTTCGTCCTTGTCAATATAGGATTGTATTTCATTCTACTTCTTACTAATTTTTCAGAAAATCTCTCATTTTCAGATTTTTTTCATTGAACGTTTGCTATGGAACCCTTGAATTGTAGTAAAAGATCAGATGCATTGGTAAGAAACATACCATTGTGTTCCATTTGAAGGCACTTATCACTAGAATGCGCCGAATTCTCAAACTAAAAGAATATTCAACTGCTATACCCATCTATGAAACAGTGCATGATGATGCTAAAAATTACAAAAAATGGCCTTTCACTAACATAAACGATGTTATAGCTCATCCTGATAATTAGTTTAATCAGTGGAAGTGTTGAACACCCAAAATAAAGGAGATAAGTAATAGTTCCAATAATTAAATTAGAACCAAAAACTTTTGAAATAACTGAAAGGCTATTTCATTGCATTGGGAATCACCTGATACTCCTTTAGTTGCCTTACACACTTAGGCTTGCAACTTACTTCCAGTGTTGCCTTTGGGTCAACAACTTCCTCGTCTGACCTGAACAAGAAAAACCATCAGCAATGTATCTTCTAAGAGATGACAATATTAGCAAAAGCTCAAACTTGGAAGAAACTATCCTACAAGTAACTTCTCTTTCATGCAGGATTATTTTTTTTGGTGTATATTAAAATATCCTGCATGTAAATCACAATATACACCAAGACTTGAAGACTGAAGCATACTTCAAAAATTTCTTACCCATATCAAATTACAGATACAACTAGAGAAGTGGTATAAGGGGATTGTAGACTAATCAAATTTGCATTTAAGCTTTTTTCACGTATCTTACCAAAACAAATTCAGTAGTGACTGAGTTGTCACTTGTCATTAATTACCAAAATAACAGTCTTAACTCCCATTTTGTAACAACGGCTTAATATTTGTAAATCATTTAAATGATTATAGTCTAAGAGCCTGTTTGGATGGGCTTAGGCTTATAAGCCAAAAATCATAAGTTAAGAAGTCTAACTTATGGCTTTTATTTTACTGAAACACAACAAAAGTGCTTAAAAACACATCAAATAAGCAATTCAAACAGGCTCTAAGAATAATATCAGATTCCTCTGACATAAGTTAGTTATCAGGAAAGCAGCAAGAAGAAGAAGAAGACTCTGACAAAGCATCACTAATAGATTTATCGGAAGTTTCAACATGGAGTGTACACTAGAAAACGTTGCTTCTCACTAAAAACCAATAAATATAATAATATCTACTACATAGGGGAATCATAAACCAACCCAGACCCAATCTAATAGGGTAGAATAATATGCAGCTGTGTCCAAAATATTAGAATTGAGACATGAAAGTATTCTTTAATACATGAAGTTGCACCAAAGAAAGGATAAGTTTAAAAATAAGCAGTTGCATCAGAAGAAGGATAAGGATTATGCCAAAGCACTTCTGTTTAATACATGAAATTTAGTAGAACTTGTTGTGTTTTCAGTAAGTGTTGCATTGGCACAGCAGTGCGCCATATTTCCTGATATGTGGCACTCTTCTGTGCATATTGTTAAAAAACCTTTCAAGTATTTTTCATTTTAAAAGATAAATAGCTAAGCATTTAGAACAAATTGAAATTTAAAGATGTTTTATGCGACAAAAGAACTAGGAGCAGGCTACCATGGTTGAAAGATTTTACCCCGATGACATTGATATTGAAAGATGAAATTTGAAAAAGATTTGACTTCTAACATTTACAGTTAGCACCAGGTTAGTTAATACAGTCACGACGTATAAGCTGATAATTATAAATTAAAGGTAAAGTAAGTTAAGCTTCTAATTGTTGAAGGCTATGGTGAAGTCCAAAATTAGTAACAATCCAAATATAACAGGATAGGTTCGGGTATGGGACACTCACAGTCACTCTCCACTCAAACAATTTCCAGCAATGACAGAGAACATAATTCATCCATCTACTTAGAACTTGGCCCTCCTAGTGCTTACAAAGGACATGACTCTAGATAGGAAGATATGAGGTTAAGGGTAGAAGGTAAGTAGGTGGTCTTACGTTGTCTAATTCCCTTATCTGTATTGTTATTATTATTTTCCTACTATTTTATTTTTCGATTGTGGTATTATTGTTATTTCCTTTGCTTCAGTTATCATATAAATTGTTGTTGTCACTTGTTCTCTTCTTAATTGTTTTTCAGCATGACTTTTTTCGCTATTGTATTTGCCTTATATACTTGCTTTGATAAGGTTGTGTAAACATCACCCTCCCAGACCACACCTATGGGATTACACTACTTAGGGGATTACATTGGTTATGTTGTTTTTGTTATTAGGAATATTAGGTCACTAGTAAAGCTTAAATAAATGTGTTAACCTGGTAAGTATTTGCACATTGGAAAACTAACAACGAATCAGTATAATCAAACTGTTGGTTTTGCTATATTATATAAACAATGGGAAAAAAATCACAAAATATTATAATATTATTGGATTTCCAATAACTTCACTTTCTCTCAACTTATAGTTCCAATCAACAACAAACCTCAAGTTGGTTAAGTCGAGCACTTCGCTCTTTTTTTGAAAAATAAAGATGAACTAATGATGATGAGCTTGTTATCTTTTAATTGCTCCAGATCAAAATTTTCTGTATTATTTTTATTGGAATCTCAATTTTGTACAACCTAAAAGCCGCAGCCCACAGTTTAAAATTGAGAAAACTAATTAAGACATATGGTATGGAGAACACAAGTGATATACTATTTGTAACTTACTGTTAGAGAAAATCGATCGTATAAACTAAATGAGACACATAAATCACATCAAAAGTAAAACTAAAAACGAATTACTAATGAAGAGGGAATAGATTCATTATCAATAGATCAACAGTCACTCACATGGCAAAGAGATATTGGAGACGAAGACTTCGATTCTGCAAAATCACCTGCAAATGCAACTTTTATACTAATCAATACAAAATTAACCAGATGAAACACCAAAAATCATCCATATGTACGAAATCAACAAAAATATTGGATAATAAAACCTAAATATGCAGATCGGAAGAAAAAGGTAAAGAGTAAACAGATCAAATGCAGAGAAGAGGAGCAACGGGTAAACCTGACTGTTCTAGAATGAGCTGCGGATGGCGAAGAGGAGACGGTAGAGAACAGAGTTTTAAAAAGGCCTTTTCTATTGGGCTTTGTGATAGTTCGTCTTCTAACTTGGGGCAGGTAACGCCGGGTTTATGCCTTTTATGGCCCAACTTGTTGTGGCATATATAAACAAAATAGTAAATTTTAGGTTTAGCAAACATAAAAGAGCAACTTTCACATATAGCAAACATAAAAATCATATTTGTATGATATAGCTATAGTTTGCATAATTGCGCTCCATAGCAAACTTTATGTTTGCTATGGCTATTAATATGTATATTTCGCTATACATATACAAAAAGAAGCAATTGTATAATCTGTTTCAGTATACATATACAAAAGAATCAATTGTACAATATGTGTTTGTATAAAGCGAGAAAGAGAGAAAGACAAAAGAAATCTGGGCAGGGAAAGATCTGTATTTGTAGAATCATAATTGTATAGTACAAAAATATATGTATTTGTATTTGTATATACAATTTTCTCTCGCTTTATACAAACGCAAACGCAATTTATACATTTGTGTTTGTATAAAGTGAGAGTGGTGAACGAGATCTGGGAGAGTGGCAAGCGAGATTTGGGAGAGGGGAGAGAGGGGAACGAAAAGATATGTATATATATAATTTTCTCTCGCTTTATACAAACACAAACGCATTTTATACATTTGTGTTTGTATAAAGTGAGAGAGGCGAGGAGAGACTGCCCAGCGAGAAACGAGAGTGGCGAGCGAGAAATTCAGGGAGAGAGGCGAAATGGCAACAGTTTGCTACGGGCTACAATTAAATCAAATTGTGGTTATAGCATTTAATTTGAATTAATGGTTTGCTATTTTATACAATTTTCCCAACATAAAAATCATATTTGTATGATATAGCTATAGTTTGTATAATTGCGCTCCATAGCAAACTTTATGTTTGCTATGGAGCATTAGATTTGTATAAATCGTTGGCAGCCTCTCATTTGTATAAATCGTTGGCAGCCTCTCATTTGTATAAATCGCTGGCAGCCTCTCAATTCAATTGTATATATGTAATTATTATGTATATGTATCAATGATTGTGTTTGTATATCTGCATAAAATTTGAATTTGTATACAATTGAATCGAAATAAAACATCTCTATATCAAAATCTATCTCTATCTCTCTCGCTTTATACAACACAAATTATACATTGTAATTTGTATAATTTGTGTTTGTATAAAGCGAGAAAGAGAGAAAATACAAAAGAGAACTGGTAGGGGAAGATCTGTATTTGTATAATTATAAGTGTATAGGACGAAAATATATGTATTTATATTTGTATATACAGTTTTCTCTCGCTTTATACAAACACAAACACACTTTATATATCTGTGTTTGTATAAAGTGAGAGTGGCGAGCGAGATCTGGGAGAGTGGCGAGCGAGATTCGTTGGGGAGAGAGGCGAATAACTGTTTGCTACGGCTTACAATTAAATGAAACTGTGGTTATAGCATTTAATTTGAATTAATAGTTTGCTATTTTATACAATTTTCCCTAAACAAAAAACAAGATTAGTTGTGGCCGAGTCGTAGAATTATCCAAAATTATAAAAAATATTTGATTCGATTCCAAATAGTTACATCTTTTGCACGAGTCAAGCATCTTTTGAAAATAGATTCTCTACCTCGAGAATGATAACAGTTGTGTACGTTATATCCTTCTCAGACCTCGTTTTTAGGATTATATTGGGTTGTTGTTGTCGTCCTTGGATATCTAACAAGAAAATTGAGAATTTTCTTTTAAACATGTGTGTATTACTATTTCCGTTCACTTTTATTTGCTCACTATTTTAAAAAGAAAAATTATACCGCAAGGCAAACATGTGATATATATTTATGACAAATCACTATAATTTAAATAATTACAATTTGTAGCTATAAGTATGGTTTTATTACAAATTTCTCTCTCATCTCTCCCTTGTCTCTCTCCTTCCACTGCCCTCTCTCTCTCGCTCTATTGCGCTCTCTTTGTCTCTCCCCTCTTTCTCTCCATCCCAAACAATTGCAACCCAAAAAATGTTCCACATAATATGAAAATTGTATTTTGTATTATCTATCAAATGTATTTTTATTCTATATCAACTGTATTTGTATTATGTATCAACTGTATATGTATTCTGTATCAATAATTGTATTATGACAATTTGTATTCTGCCAATTGTATTCGTCGATTCAATTTGTGTTTGTTAATACATTTGATACAATTATATTTGAAATATGATACAAATCAATTGTATTTCTGATAAAAAATGATATAATGAATACAATATGCATTCATCCACTTTGTCAAATGTATAATATATCATTTGTATTCAACCAAATATAGGTGAGAAATTTGTATTTTATATCAATTCTATTCATACAATTATATTTGTATTTGTATCAATTGTATTTGTATTCTGTATCATTTGTATTCGCGATACAACAAATACAACATGTATTCATCCTCTTACCTCCCTTTCTCGATCTCGCTCCCTTCTCCTCATAATATGTAGCTAAATACAATAGTTTTTGATACACTTGTATTTATTTTGATACAAGTCAGTTGTATCAATTGTGTTCGTTATACAACATAATACAATGAATACATGAGGTATTCAAATTCTCTCGCTGTAATGACCCTCTAGGTCATGTTTGCCTTAATGCCTCCTTTTCGTCGTTTAGAGCGTTCCTATAGAGACTTCAAGTCATTTATGACTTGCTGGCACTGACTGTTCGGTCGCCTGGTCGTTCGTTTGGGTTTTATGTCCGTTTCCCTGTTTTAGAGCTTTTGAAACTAGAATAGTTGACTTTAGTCAAAACATCATGTAAACAACCTCATAATGGAAATCTGACGGTTCCATCAGCTCTGGAATGGCCAAATTAGGCTAGTAGCATGGTTGGCATGAGTATCGAGGCCTTCGGTGCGAGTTTGGACCATTAGGAGTTTTAGCCTTTGAAATTTGGCCTAAAGTTGACTTTGGTCAACATTCTTGGAAAACACGCTCGGATGAAAATTGCGTCAGCGCGGTTAGTTCCGTAATGTCGAGTTTGGTCTAGAATGACCTTTCGTTCGCTTTCCGAGGCTTCCGGTCTAATTCCAAGGTCCGCTGTGGAATTGGGCTTAAAATCACATTTGGGTGTGGGACCCACTTTCAGTCAAAATGACCTCGTATGGAAATTCTAACTACGTCATTGAGTCCGAAACGTCGAATTTAGTGGGGTAGCATAGTCCGTTTGTGAGCACGGGGCTCTGAACGAATCCCGAACACCCCATTGGAGACTTCAAATATGGAAATAATCTGCTGGTGCACTGTATCAGGTGCACCCTCGCCTCGCCTATAAGACAGTCATTCTTTTCTTCTAAATTTCAAAGTTGAGTATCTTGAGCTATAGAGCTCCAAATTGGGTGATTCAAGAAGCTACGTTGTGAGATTTTTTGAGGAGAACGCGTTGGTGAACTCAGAAACTGCTTTGGGACCTTCGTTTGAGGTAAATTCTCGTTTTCACCTGCTGCCATGACTACTTTGTGAACTCAATTTGTGGGATATTTTGGGACTTGATTTCTCCCTCATTCTAAGTCCGAATTTGATGATTCCAGTAGCTATTTTGAGTGGTTTTTCGAGGAGAACGTCGTGGTATTGTCGGAATTCACTGTAGACCTCCCGTTCTGGTAAATTTACTGATTTCAGCTGCAGTCCCATTTCTAGTTCTTGAGAAAATCTAGGTTTTGGTTGCATGTTGATATTGTGATGTTCCCGAGCTCCGAATTGTGTCCCATTGTGGGACATGAGCTCGGAGAACTGATTAGGACCTATTTTTTGGGGTTAATTCCAGAATTTCCAGCGCGGGTTCCACTTTCCCCATTTTTGACTCCAAAATTGGTCCGCCTCCGTTTCTTGTGAATTTAGTGTCTAAACGACCGTAATAATGTTGGGATTCTATTCTTGATAGCGTGGCAGCGCTCTGAGGCCGTTCGAAAAGGGAAAACTCCGGAGAAGTGACTTTGGAGCGCGCGTGATCGGCCTGCAGGTAGGCTACGGCCTCCCTCTCTTAGATTGAGCTCGAGAATGTGATTGCATGTTGATTAGTTGGGATTTGGGTTGGGTAGTTAATGAATCATGCATAGGTTGTTAGAAATCATGTTTTCGATTCGGTTCCAAGGACTTACATTGATTGGCTAAGTGTGGACGGCGTTCCACGGACATTTATGATTATGGTTCGATTGAGACTCTTTCAGCAGCTACATTGGCACCTTCGTCGGGAATACGGTTCAAGGATGGCCTCGATCACACGGATACTTATATAGAGCATCCAGTTAGAGGTCCGGCCTCAGTTATTTGATACTTGTGATTGGTTACTTGGGTACTTTTGGTGAGCATCAGGTTCGAGGTTCGGCCTCCGTACTGTCAGATTCTACTAATTGGGGTTGAGGTTTTGGTTCGATGTTCTCCGGTCTTGGGTTCTCAGATACAGTTCTCTTTAGTTATAGTTATTTTGTGTACTCGTCGGGCTTATGGGGTCCGTTTAGGTTTTTATTTAAACTTGCGCACGAGTGTACCTTCTGGGCTTATGGGGGTCCAGTTAGGTGTAGTTAGCTTATAGATTACCTTAGTTAGTTCTTTCTACACTCGTGTGCATTCCATTGTTTACTTAGACTTCCACTCTTGACCTCTGTTTGTGCTATTCCTTCTTTTCATATTGCCTTTACTCTTCAAGCTCAGTCGGCCTATGATGCCTACTGGGTACCTGTTGTTTTGGTACTCATGATACGCTCTGCATCTGTTTTCGTGATGCAGGTCCGAGCACCAGTGGCCGGCGTTGATATCGAGCTTGGAGTAGTCTGAACCGGAGACGGGGGTGAGCACACGACGTTTTGTACTATTTCAGTCTCCATCTGTATATATAGACTTGTCTTTTACCTTTCGAGACAGTCCAATTTCTGTGGTCCACTTTTGAGACTTGTACTCGTCTTGTTAATAGCTCTGTACTAGTGACTTTCAGGTTCTGAGAGGGATCTTTATTTGTATATATATGTTTTGGTTTGCTTCCGCCTGCTTATATTGTCATCTTAAATTTTGCCTATTCTTGTTTAGTTTCTGCCCTCAGACCCATTACTTGTTGTTCCGGGTTACGAGTTGGCTTACCTACTGGTGGGTCATAGTAGGTGCCATCATGACTCGAGAAATCGGGTCGTGACACTCGCCTCTCTCCTCTCTCACCCATATCCCGCTCGCCTCTCTCCTCCCTCTCCTATTAAGGTTGCTTATTGGATGGACGGATGGATAATTGTGCTTAACGGTTTAACTTATCCAATATTAAATTTTAAATATAATAATCCGCTAGTCAACCAATAAGCTATCTGTTGGTACATTATCAGATTAGAAATTAACGCACGGTTATCAAATAGTGTATTGGCTCCACCATTTCATGCACCCTTCTTTCACTTTCACTCACCAATATATTGATCTCCCATCAAACACAATATTTTTTATAGCCCTACTTAACATGGTAATTTAGTAATTGTAAATCACAGACATATATGAAAGTTTAAATTTTGAGGGTATGCACACGTATTTACTTAACAAATACGATAAAAATGTAACTACGATAATTATTAACGGTTTAATGGTTTACCCAATAAAGAAATTGAGTAATCCGCCCTCGCACCGATAAATTGTTAACTATATAATTTTAATCCGTTCACCAACCGTTAATCCGATAATCCAATACCAAAAAACCAATAAGTCAATTTTGCGGTTGGCTTGTCGGTTACAGTTCGGTTATGAACAACCCTATCTCATAGTCTCGCTAGTCTCTCTAATTAAGCAAACCATAACCATAGATCTCAAATTAAGCCCAAACTATAATCAATTTTAAAATAGATTTTCATTTTTTCTCGACACATTTAACATATCGAGAAAAAAATCATGTTTTATCCTTAATATTGATTACTTATTCCTCAAATCATATTTCAAGATTTAATACTAAACATCAATTAATATGTATATTATGGTAAAATACTCATATCAATCCTCATTTTTTTAAAGGAAAAACTACATAAATGGGCCATAAAATAAAAAATAATTACAAGTTCATACCCAAATCCAAAGTAATTCCTGAAATATCCATTCTCTCATAAATAATTACAGCTCATACCCCCCATTCATTAAGGCTGATAATTTTCACTTCACTGATACTAAATCAGTATCAATACACTAACGCTGATAATTTCGCTTAGCTGATACTAAATCGGTATATATATACTGTATTGGTATCATTAAGGTTTCTTGTTCAAAAATTACTCATTAGTGAATAATACTATAAAAGTATATGTATATTGTTGTGGTATCATTAAGGTTAATGTTTCTTGTCAAAAATTACTCATTAGTGAATGATACTATAAAAGTATATGTATATTGTTGTGGTATCATTAAGGTTAAGGTTTCTTGTCAAAAATTACTCATTAGTGAATGATACTATAAGAGTATATGTATATTGTTGTGGTATCATTAATGTAAGGTTTCTTGTTCGGAAATTACTCATTAGTGAATGATACTATAAGAGTATATGTATATTGTTGTGGTATCATTAAGGTTTCTTGTTAAGAAATTACTTATTAGTGAACGATACTATAAGAGTATCTATATACACTTATAGTGTCATTCACTAATGAGTAATTTCTTAACAAGAAACCTTAATGATATCAATACAATATCTATATATATATATATATACCGATTTAATATCACTTAAGCGCAATTATCAGCCTTAATGATACCAATACAGTATATGATACTGATTTAGTATCAGTTAAGCGAAATTAGTTATGGGGTATATACTGTAATTATTTAGTGGGTTTGAAAGTAAAGGGGTATATGTTTGTAATTATTTTGCTTTCATGGGTATTTGTTTAGTTTCTCCTTTTTTTTAAAGTGTGTAAAGTCTAAAGTGAACAAATAAAATTGAACGAAGAAAGTATTATGTATAAAATAAACATCTATAAAATAAATATTTAATAAAGAAATAATCAAACATTTTTTTAATTAATATTTTTAAAAATGACATGTAAATGATTAAACACTACAAATATTTTGAGAGTGAGAAAGTAATAATAATCCCTTAATAAACCAAACTTAAAAAAAAGTCCATATTTTAAAGCCTTTTATGAAAACCACACGAATTGGAAGGCGTGGGGTGCGAATGGATAAATCTTGACATGGCCACTGCAACTCTTCCCTCCTCCCATCACCTCCATTTCTGCTTCTTCTCTTCATCATCTTCCAAATTCTCAATTACGACACAATTATGCCTAAATTTTCCCCCAAAGAATCGTATTTCACTTGTCATTTGTTCTTCTTCTACTTCGCCCCCTCCGCCATCATCGTCGTCGCCCCAAGTCAGTGAATCCACTCCCACTGCTGAATCCTGCGTCAATGCCGGCCTCGACCTCTTCTCTAAAGGACGGGTATTTTCCTAATTCTGACTCAATTTCATGGCAGCAGAAATTCCTTAATTATTTTATGATTGCATTGTTTTTCAGGTCTATTAGAAACAACCTCTCTATAAGGTTTGCATATACATTATGCTTTATGAGACTACACTAAGTATGTTGTTCTTGTTGATTTAGACAGAGAGAGGTGGATTGAGGTTCGTTAATACAGATATACTTCATGTTGTAGCTCCGCCACTAGTTGTAGACATCAAATAAGTTAAGTTAGTAAATAAAAGGGATTCCTCTTAATTCAAGCAATTTAATTTGATGAATGACAATAGAGGTTTTGATTTTGAGTTTTAATATCCCATCATTTGATCATCTGCAGTCATATTATTCCCTTGTATTCAAGTGTTCTCCAAGAGTCTGCAACTTGAGCAAGTTTACTAGTTTGACATGTATATTCAAAATTTTCCTGTTTTGAGTAAATCTTATGGTAACAGTTGTACTCAGAGGTGGAGCTAGGATTTTTAGTTTATGAGTTTTGAATATATTATTTATACATAGCAAATGAACTTTTTAAACATAACTATGAGGTTTGAGCCAAAGCTACTGGGTTTTGTTGAACCAATAGCTGAAGGGGTGGCTCTGCCCCTACACTTAACACCCGCCCTAATCATGCTTTGTTGAAAAATGGTCGTGAGTGCACTTTTGACAGTGACTTAAAAAATTGGAAGGTACATTCAGATTTTATCTGCAACAACAACTAGATTTCAAAATGCTTATGACTGGAACTTTATATTAATGCTAAGATTGTAAATTTGACATCAAACGAGAAAATGTGTCACATAAATTGTGATAGATGGACTAGGAAGGACTACATTTGGAAAGAAAATTACAGTAAGCTTTGATGTCTCTTCCTCAAAAAATATTGTTGGTGTTTTGACACAGTTTACTGTGGCATCCACATTAAGCATGCTTGTTTTTGCTGCAAACCGTACCACTATCTGTTTCATATAATGCAATCAAGAACACGTGCACCATGAGATTATGAACTGTCATTTCTGTTATTTGACCTAGTAAATAGTCACAGCATTTTCTCTACCTTTATGGATTTGCTGCAAAGAGTTCTCTGCATTCATCTTTATTTTATTTTTCACTACATCAAGCACACTCTGTCTAAAACTAAACATGTACCAACAGATTGATGATTCGAAGATTTTCCTACTCAACGAGTTTTTCTATTTATAATCTTGTACACATCAGAAGCTTGAATGTTTGAGTTATAGTTTCTTGTGTATTACTGTATTTTGATCCTGCATAGCAAGCTTACGAATAGCATCTAGTAGGTTGAATCACAATTATTACCGGAAAAAGCTATCGATTTGTTAATGTCTTGTCAATTATTTGATCAAATTTTCTTTTTCTTTTTAATCAACAATTTTTCTTTTGTGAAATTACCAATTTAAAATCTGTTCAGTTGGCTTTTCTTGTTATTTCCCACTTACTTATGTTTCCAATAATCTGCATTTTGGTTTGTGTACAAACCTCCTACAAGTTGGTTACAATTTCAATCTGCAATATGGGCAAAATGCCCCGTATTGTTCATTAAATTTGATCTTTCCAGGTGAAAGATGCTCTTGTGCTGTTCGACACAGCACTTACTTTAAATCCCAACCCTGTGGAGGCTCAAGCTGCATTTTATAACAAAGCATGCTGCCATGCCTACAGGTATATTTTTCCTTTGCCTCTTTCATGGTTGAATTGATTTAGCTGGATAAAGACAAGTAGTTATTTGCTTGAAACCATGTTGAGACATTGAGGAAAAAAACATATTTGTTACTTTCTTCTAGTGTAAAATGCAAGTAAAGGAATTTAAAGTTTCTTAATCACAGTTTTAGCTTTGTGAACTGCAAGTAAAGGCACCTAAAGTTT
Organism: Solanum etuberosum; assembly: GCA_029582245.1. NCBI lineage: Eukaryota > Viridiplantae > Streptophyta > Magnoliopsida > Solanales > Solanaceae > Solanum > Solanum etuberosum. Next base: position 39,285 of record JAJONR010005497.1, on the reverse strand, counting down.
CTTAATCACGGTTCTTAGCTTAATTATTTCATTGGAAGAATCACTAAGAATAATGTTGAATCTTTAATGAGTGTCACAAAGGAGCTATACTTACTTATTCTTCTTCACTCTTTTATTATTTCTCTATTTGTTTATTTATTTATTTTCTTTATTTACTTAAGGGGGGAAGGAAAGAAAGCTGCTGAGTGTTTACGCACTGCTTTGAAAGAGTATAACTTAAAGTTTGGCACAATCCTTAATGATCCGGATTTGGCTTCCTTCAGAGCATTGCCTGAATTTAAGGAACTACAGGAAGAGGTTTGTTTCCAACTGTGGATATAGTTCTTTAGTTTTCATCATGCTTGGATGTCTGAATTTAATTCAGCTCCTTCCCACATTGATATGTTACAGTATCTTCAGAACTTCGCAAGGCTCTATTTTTGCTTCATTGTTTCTGAATCTCAGTCTTCTATTTACCTCACAGGCTAGGTTAGGAGGGGAAGACATAGGGTACAGTTTCCGTAGAGACCTTAAGCTCATCAGTGAGGTACAAGCACCATTTAGGGGGGTCAGAAGATTCTTCTATGTGGCATTCATTGCTGCTGCTGGAATTTCTACATTCTTCACTATACCCAGGTTAATCCGTGCAATTCAAGGTGGAGATGGTGCTCCTGATTTTGGGGCAACTGCAGGAAATGCTGCTATAAATGTCGCTGGTAAATAACGACTACCTTTTATACGAATCATTTAGTTCACTTCTAAAGTTCGGTAAATTATATTTGCCGGCCATATTAACTTACACTTTTAAATGAAAAGAACTGTTTCTCAAAAATGATTAACCTCTTAAACCAGCACTCTGCAGGTATTGTTGTTTTTGTGGCGTTGTTGTTTTGGGACAACAAAAAAGAGGAGGAACAGCTTGCACAAATATTGCGTGATGAAACACTATCAAGGCTGCCTTTGCGCCTTTCAACTGATAGGATTGTTGAACTCGTCCAGCTAAGAGACACCGTGAGGCCTGTTAGTGAGACAACTTCCCCTTTACTCTTCCTGTTTTCAATTTCCAGAAGTTGAGTGGAAAACGTCAGGAGTCCTTCAATTTTACCTTGAAGAATGAGATGTCCTGTATAACTTTTACTGGTGTCACTTGTCTAGTTCTCGTTGCCATGTATTCTGCTTAATAGATCAAAAGATATGGTTTGCCTCCCTCATTAGAAGAATCCATTTCCATCACATTTACATTGTCGGAAGGATGATTAAAGACAGAAAAGTTAGTAATATCTTTTGCTAGGTTTGCAACAAATGCCTTTGTTTCATGAGCAAAAAGATATCCCTTTATGTATTTGTTCTCTCTGTATCTCTATTTCTTTTTCTAAAATGCCTGACTCGAACATATTGTCTCCTCGTATTTGGAGTTTGACCAGTTGCTTGTTGTTAGGTTATTTTGGCTGGAAAAAAGGAGACAGTCTCTCTGGCTATGAGAAATGCTGAGAAATTCCGTACTGAGCTTCTTAAACGCGGAGTCCTTCTAGTTCCTGTTATTTGGGGTGAAGGTAGGGAAACAAAAATAGAGAAGAAAGGTTTTGGTCTTTCGCAAAAGGCGGTCGCTTCCCTCCCATCCATAGGGGTAAGATTGAAGATTTTTAGTAGCACTTAATGATCATTTTAAAAAACATGATGCTCTTGCATGCACGTCAAGTTCATGATTCTGCTTTCTATTTGCTCAAAGTCCAAAATTATTTTTTTTACATGCTACAGGATTATTGAAAGTCGTTTCTTGTTGCTCAACAAGCATAAGACAATAATCTTAATGGTGCGTGTATCTCGTTCAGGTTTTCTTATTTTTCTCCAATCTGTAGGAAGATTTTGACCAAAGAACTCAGTCAATAATTGCAAAATCAAAATTGAAGTCAGAGATACGGTTCAAGGCGGAGGTCGTTTCACCTGCAGAGTGGGAAAGGTATATCTACTTGTTCCGAATACACTTGAAACTACTCATCACATCATGGTCATGTGCATTTATGTTTGTGCCACTTTAATTTATTGGACATCCCCGTCACACAGTTTGATCGACTGAATTTTTTTCCCTTGTACCAGATGTATTATTTGACCTCAAATCTATTTCAGGTGGATAAGGGATCAACAGAAGTCTGAAGGTGTTACTCCTGGTGAAGATGTCTACATTTTACTTCGTCTAGATGGTCGTGTTCGACGATCAGGAAAGGTCAGTACTTGTTTAAAAAGAATTGCTGCAATTCTCTTCTTTGCTCCATTAATCCTGACTCAATGATGTGCTTATATGCATACATAATCAGCACATAAATTGCTCATGACATGACATAGATGGCTGTATCCAGAAAATTTTTATTTACTTTTCTTACGGGTTAATTCTTAGATTTTAATATTGACCAACTCTGCAGGGAATGCCTGACTGGGCTCAAATTTTAAAGGAACTGCCTCCAATGGAAGCAATATTAAGCAAGCTAGAAAGATAATACAAGTTTCTCTTGCTGTGCGCTAAAATCTTCACTACCTGGTGTATTTTCGGTCAGTCTCCTTACTTGAAATATAAAAGGCACTAATTGATGCCTGTCGAGCTTGTCTGTTTTACGTTCCATTTTTTCACGAACATATACTGTACTATAGTTCTATAAATTGATATTGATATTTGCCAGATGAATATCCAGAGGAAATGAAATTTCATAGGAAATAGAAATCCAAACAATGGAACTAATAGTTATTCATCTACTGTTGAAGCTAGAGGTGGATCCATGATTTTAATTCAATATACACGAATTACCACTATATGACACGGATCTGATATGTAGCTTTAGTAAGCACTTTTGTCGTTGAAGGTTGGTTTGTTGAACACCCTTTGGTGGAAAACTATACTGCATATATAGGTCAAATTATCAATCTCACACACACATTAAACCTTGAATATCCTTAGTGGAATTTCTGACTTCGCATACAAGTGAATCCACCTGTGCTTGAAGTCTTGGTTTTTGTTTCGTTTTTGAAGGTTGGGACAATCAACTGGACAAAGAAGGAAAAACAAGAAAAAATATTTCTAATGAGCTGGGAAGTAATTTCTGCTATGTAGTTGACTTCTTTGAGAAATATTATTATTTATTTTCTTGCAGACGTTCAAACTGAGTTTTAGTTCATAATTTGTTAATGGATCGATCTGTTTTTAATATTAACCTAAGTCTTTTTTAATAAAAACGAGAAAAGAAAAAACTATTTAAGCTAGAATGGTTCCAACAAGAAAGATATTCTAAACCTACTCCAATAAAAAATACTAATAACTTTGCCAGGAAGACTTTTGCATATTAAACAACAGTATAAGGTGAAGTTAGAGGCGAAGCCATGATTTGAAATTCATGTATATCGAATTTTAGTCTTTCTGAGTTACTGGATTCTAAATTAAAAATTGATATGTATTAATAAATTGTTTAAAATAAATACAATTTTAAATCAAAATTACTGAATTCTGGCGAACTGCCTTGGTTGAAGAGACCAAGATGATTGCGCATTATTCTATTCCTTCGAAAATTTGAGTCCCTCCTTTGCCTGCACGGTCACTCTGCTTGATGCATTTTTTTTTTCTCAAAAAAAACTTGTGTACTCAAATATTTGTGTAATTTCTATTAGATTATGAAAAATTTAAAATCTCGAGATTAAATGTGATGATATACTATTGTACAAGGCACCTAGACATATTTTCTTTCAAGGATTTCTCCTGGGACTCTATTCTAAAGAGGACCCATGGTATCAATTTCTTATTTTTTTTGGGAACCCCAGGATAACCCGCGGGTGTTATAATCTCTGCCACAATCTCTGTCCTTTGGGTGAGCACTCTGTGGTGAGCACTTTGTGCGCACTGGGTAAAATCCAATTTCTTATTTTTGCTTTAAGTGAGTTTAAGCCTATATAAAAAGTACTACTATTAATTATAACATTATTTAAAACATGTTTGAAGTCGGTCAGTTTCGGGAAAAAATTGTTTGACTCTGTAAATAATATAGTTTCTTTTTCCGGACCAACTTTCTCGTACGTTGATTAATTTCAAGGGATATCTATCACATTCAACCATAAACAAATATCAGGTAATTTTGTCCACCAAAACTAAGATAAATGGAAAGAATTTATTACTCAAAAAAACAATTTGCCCTTGAACTATCCAAAATTAAGCAATTTTGTCTTCTCTTTGATTTTTAGCCTAATATTACTCTCACTATTTGAAAAAAGTTTTTACCTCAGACCCTTTATAGGACTCTTAAGGATAATTTTAAATCATAATTAAAGTTAGGGAGAAATTAAGATTTCTTGACCATTTATAAAATGAATAGAAGAAAATGATTTTTTTAAAATGTTTGTGAAAAAATGAAAATCTCTCGAAGAAAAAAATATGCAAATGAATTACAAAATCAACTCTCCTTGAGTTGAAATTTTTCTTCTTTTTTAATTTTGAAAAATTTAGACACATGGAGTATATCTATTTTGCATTGGAGCTACGTTTATACGAAACAATTTGCTAACAACTAAGTATGAAAAGACCAAACAACTCTGTAGAAGAAAAATATTAGATAACAAAGAAAATACAATAAATTAATCTATAATAATAATATAATACTAATAATAATAATAATATAGAAAGATTGGCATCATTTTCTTTGGTAGGTTTTGAAAGGTTCATCTATTTTGATGACGACTTGAAGTTTCCAACAGCAATGAGTAACGCGTTTGAACTGGTAAATAAACGAAACCCATTACCAAAAGAAGCTTCATTTTCATTTTTATTATTATTATTATTATTATTATTATTATTATTATTATTATTATTATTATTATTATTATTATTATTATTATTATTATTATTATTATTATATCCATTGAAATTAATATTATTTCTTCTCCGACCATAATAATCCTTGACTTGCCTTACGTCCACTATCATTATATATTATGATTAGGTCTAAGATTAGGACAACTAAACTCTTATACTAAATCAATATGACCATATACTTCTAATAATAAACTCTACTTTCCCCTAAATTTCATAATATTTTATTTTTCAAATTATAATGGAAATAAATTTCAATATAAAAAAATAATAAAATTGTTCACATTCAATGTGTATGCTACATGCATGAGAATACACACTATTCAAAATCTGATATCTGTGTTGATGGGAAGAACCAAATAATTGAGATGCTCATAAAATTATCTGAACACTATTAATATAATAAAATTACGTAGAAGACATGATTTGTGTTTTTTAAAAAAAGAGACATTATATGTGCTCGTAATTAAGTTGGTGCAAACACCAAATGTAGATAAATGATTTTCTTTCATATACCCTTAATCTTGGATTTCTTATAATTGTAATTAGCAGCACGTTTATTGATACAAGTGGTACATGTGCATTCATATGGTGAAATTGTTTTCGAGAATGTTGGGATTATAACTATGACGGTGAATCCTTTGGATCACAACTATTAACTATTTTCCCACTATAAAAACTCAACTTTACACTTAAAAATCCTTCCCACATAATTATATACTTAGGAAAATTAGTTTTATAAATTGAGAAAAATGATTTAATTTTTCTAATGAACGTAGAGAAAATAAGTTTTACGCAAGTAGCATTTTACATTATGTCCTCCTCATCCTCTAACACAACACATCTTCACTCCACCCCATAGCCCCTATCCCCATCATCCCCACCTCCACTGGCGTAGCTACATGTAGTGATGGATGGTCAATCGAACACTCTTTATTGAAAAATTATATTGTGTAAATAAAAAATGATATAAAATATATAGGTAAAAAATTATGTGTTTTATGTGCATATTTTAAACACCTTCAGAAATTTTTAGCTTCACCACTATCCACCTCCCATAATAATTATCTAAATTATAGTATACAAATGTTTATTACCCTAAAAAATATTTTCTTCCTACCAAACACACCTTAGCATAGGGTGTGCATCGATCGGTTCGGTTCGATTTTATGTAGTATCGGTTCGGTTTATCGATTTTCGATTTTTAAATATGCTAAACCAATAACAAACCAATAAGATATTTTTTTCGATTTTCGATTTATCGTTTTTGGTCGTTAACAATTCGGCTTTCGATTTATCTAATAAGTAAATACACATAAAATAAATATACGACTTCTCACTTCACTAATAATTTGGCGTGATACAGTGAAACAAACAAATCAATTGTAAATGCTTTGATATAATGAAACAAGCAAATCAGTTGTAAATGTTTTGATATAGTGAAACAAGAAAGATAATATTTAATTATGTAGATTGTAGTGTAGAGTACTGATATAGTGTCTAGTTATGTTAAATAATTACTAATATTTAATATTTATGAAGAGTAAAGTAGGAAATTACTATCGTCATATTAAAAATCAAAACCGAACCAATAACATAATAAATTTTTTTATAAAACCATTAAAAATCCGTTAACTTAATAACCTAATATTTTTTATTCAGTTCGATTTTTGCACACCCATACCTTAATTAAAGTACATAGAGTCAAATATATTTTGGACATGCATTAGTTTTGAGACTGGCACTTTGGTAAATACAGACAACATGGACACCATTTCACGAAAAAGGCCAAAAATACTTTAAAATCCATTGTATTCCCAATCCCGCCCTATTGTCGTTGAGCTAAAAACAGTGAGAATATGGTAGCAGTAGCAGTAGCAGTAGTAGTTAGAACTTACAGACAAAAAATAAAATAATCAAGTTGTTGTTTTTTTTCTCTATATATATTGAGTAAGAGAGAAGGAAGATAACGCACCGATTAGCATTGAAAAATTTATCGGCAATGGCAGCGAAGTCCTTTTCCTCCATTTTCATCATCTCTTCGTTGTTGATCGCAGCTCTGATTATCTCCGGCGATGCTACCGGCGGCGATTTCGACGTGAGCGGTTGGATTCCGATGAAATCCGCCGGCAGCTGCGAAGGTTCGATAGCGGAGTGTATGGCTGCCGGAGAATTCGAAATGGACTCGGAGAGCAACAGGCGTATATTAGCAACTACTGATTATATAAGCTATGGTGCGCTGCAGAGTAACAGTGTTCCGTGTTCTAGAAGAGGTGCGTCGTATTATAACTGCAAGACGGGTGCTGAAGCTAATCCGTATACACGTGACTGCAGTGCTATTACTCGTTGCCGGAGTTAAATTAATTAACGATCGAATTAGTCGATGTTAATTAATTATTAGTAAGTGTAATTGTTTTGATTAATTTGCTGTTTTGAATAATTTCGTAGTGTTTATATATATACTTAAGTAGGAGTATTTTCTTTTCAGTTGCAATTCCAATAAAGTGATACTGGTGCTTTGGCAGTGCTTTATGGTTAATACAATGTTCATTTGGTGTTTGTTAATTGGTATGCTTCGCTTCATCTTTTGGTTTAGAAATAGAGAGAGATGCATGAATTATTCCTTACTTGTTTCTGTTTTATACTAGTACTATATACGTACAAATATTGTCGCAAACTAAAGAGAAGCATTGATGCAACTGATTAATTTGTTGTTATGTGACTAAGGGGCCATAGGTTCAAGTTGTGGAAACAACCTCTCATAGAAATGATGTTGGGGCTCCTTTCATGAATCCCCACATAGCGAGAGCTTAGTGCATCAAATTTTCCTTTAAAGATGAAATGATGTCGGGGCTCCTTTCATGTATCCACCACATAGCGAGAACTTAATGCATTGAACTGTCCTTTAAAGATTGTGGCAAACTCTACAAGTACATCTCTATCGAAAAGATTAATGGCAATATTTTCTTTTGACTACGATTTTTCCGGTAATTTGAACTATAAAGATATATAGTTTATGTAGTTACGAATATGTAAAACTCTTTTCAAGAAAAAATCAAATAAATTGTCAAAATTAGATATAATAGTTTGCTAATTGAAACGGATTGACACGGCACGGCGTTTTCTACCTGATCCTATTCAATTCTATTTCAACTGTTTAACGAGTGGTATACCGATGCTAAGAAAAATCTCCAAGTTCAGCACTAGTTAACTTGTGGGATTTCAAATACCCTACAGACACGTCAAATTCAAAATCTGATGAATCGCGAAAAGGACGTTAACTATATGTTAATTATACGTTGAATGTTTCCGTGAGCAGTAAGCAGCGTTCTTGCCTAACTTCTTAGTTGGTGCACGCACAAACGACCAGCTAACCTCGACAAAAATGACTAAATGTCCTTAAATCAACTAAACCTCAATATCAACGACGTACAACATATTCAAGTCTAATTCGATTTGTGCTAATGAAATCCTCAAATGTTGAAAACCCCCAAAAATATTAATCTTTGATGCCATGGGAATGATCTCTGTGTGGGGTTGTGACCAGCTTTCTGGTTTTGTATACATCTAACAAAAGTAAGCATTATCACTACGAATAGAAACAGAAACAAAAACTACTACTCTACTATCAGACGCCGCCTCTTGATCAGAGCAACAGAGGTTAACACAATGGTGGTAGGAGATGAGGGGAGGTAATTTTGCTATTCGCATGCATAACGAGTTCTCGGGCAAGAGAAAACAAGTAGTGCTTTATCTCGCCTTCTTCTTAGATGTAGATTTCTCAGTTGTTTTTTCTACATATGGATATTCTGGTGAACTTATCCATAGACCGCCCAATATGATCAAATGGACACAGAGGAGGACAAGTGATGAGTAAGTGGTGGAGGGGAAGACATTCCAGCAAAACTCTACAGCTGCGAACAAAAATAAGCTGCAGTACAACACAAAAACTTGTCAACAGAAAATACCATACAACTAAAGCAAACAGAGAAGTTTGAGTATTAAATTGAATACCGTAGGAGGGTTGGAAATGGTGTTTTCCACAATAAATATGGTAAGCAATAAAAGTACCTGCAAACAAGTTCTAGGACATCAATGGTTTTATCTTAATTCAATTGAAACTTTGACACAGAACCCAGGAACACAGTGAAAGAGCGAATAATCTTCCAAATTTCCATTTGCTTGGCAAATGTTAGTCAAGGCCTTCACTTGCTTTGGTGCCATGCTAGCAGGGGAGAGGAGCTGATTTTTGTGATCTTCACTGACTCACCGGGAAAAAAGTTCACACAAAGAGGTGGTCAACTACTCAATGAGCATTTTATATTTAAATACACTTCTCCCTTTAAGTACATGCTGCAGCCCCGTGAACTACTAACTAAATGCATCCCAAAATTCTCTGTTCTTCAATGAGATGCTGAAGCATCTCAAGTTATTACTAGGTCCGTCTGGAATGCATTATTTATTTGTGTGTGTCACAATGATTAAATTGGAATAAGACAGTTTATCATTTTTATAAAGTTCTGATTAAACATTTCAATTATGTCCTCTTGAAATACTTGTTGTACTTTTATGTGTAGTTACCACCAGAACTGAGCTCAATACAAACATAAGATCATAAAAGCATGCATCTATCTCAATCTGAATATTATGTTAACTATTCCAAGAATAAAGTAAAATTATCATTTACTAAAGCTTTTCAAATGTTTAAAAATATGGAAAGTTGCATATTTAAAAACTTAATGTGGACAATTTGATCTTCTTTTAATTCACTCTGAGCATTAGTTTAGCCAACCCTTAATAACCACATCAAGACATTTTTGTTGAGAGATGAGGAGTATGAGATAGAATCGATGACCTAAAGAAAGAAATAAGCTGCAAAACTTACCAAGAATAAAATTGGTAATGGAGGGATCGGGCACATATAATGCCAATGAAATTCCCAACAAACATAGTCGTCACAATATCTGAGAATGAAATAGACACAGACCAATTCAGCAACCATAGATCATGCCAAATGAAGACAAAACTAGTGACAGTATAAAGCTTGACAGCCTTTTTAAGTATAGAAAATCACAAAATAGCTTGTGCATGTTGCTTACAGTCGGCTTGAAGGACTTTCTTGGTTGAGGAAGGATTTCTCTGAGAAACTCTGAGCTTCAGTTGAATGATTTTTGAACGCACAACAGCAAATAGTCCCCCTTCATGCCTGCAAAAGAAGAAAAAGGAAAAATGCAGTCCAGTGGCCGCTAACTCATTACCTTCGTATGTAGAGAAGAAAATGATATAGTTATCATGATATGACTTTTCTTTTCCTACTTCAATACTGGAATAACGCCACTACACTAGATGTAATGATAATATGAGAAATACTCACCTGCACCATCTGTAATGAGCAAAAACCAATAGCAGACTGAGATGAGCAACTAGCAAAGAGAGAGCAAAAGCTTTAGAAACAAAGATGTCTTCAGGAACAAATTTGAAGTTGACAGACCTGCAACAAATCAGAGAGTTATGATAAACTGTTCTTTGTAAAGGATAGCACAACCTCATGACATGAGCATAATGTTGCACTAACACAGTTGATAGAAATACAGTTCTCAGTGAATCAGATTATTCTAAAAGGCATACCAAGTACAACTTAAAATTCAAAAGGATCTGACAAAACTTAGTTTAAAGATCAGAGTAGGCTTAGGGTGAGAGTGAATATTCAAGGGACATTTGAGGTAAAAAGTGCATGATAAATACAATAATGTTGTTTCATGTGATGATAATGCACGTTACAACAGTCTGTCAAGTGAATAGATACACGATCTCTTATCACCATATTAATGCGGATTTCATAAATATCCAGGGTTATAATGTTTATTTATTTTGCACATTAATACAATTTTACCAAAACATAAATAAATCAAGAAAGAAGGATGACAGCAATGTTAAAGACTTAAAAGTTGCTTGATATTTTTGACATGGTGCCTCAGAGTACCAATTATGCACACATTGTGTTTAAGAAAGTACCAGAAGTGGATGAAAACCCGACCAAGATTGAAAGCGTTCGATAAATATGAAGCTGGATGCGACAGGATAAAAGGAAGCCCTATAAGAATCTGCACCAATCACCAATCATCATGATCATTGGTAAACAATTTGATCAGAAGAAGCTCCATTCAACAGAAGTATACTTGTCGCCCAACTCACCTATGCATATGAACCACAAACTCATCAGTCGATCTCTGAGGAAAGAATAGAAAAAATATTGTAACAATTAAAAGAATGCCCAAGAGCATCAAGGATGAAACATATAGATCACCCAAAAGTTAAAACATCATGTGTTATTCATGAGTACGCAGAAGAAAGTGATGCCTTGATCCTGGAGCAACCACAAACCTTCCCTCCCCAAATAACGAAACATGCTTAAACTATTTTCCAAAACAACATTAACAAAGAACACAATTGCAGTCATGAAGACAATAACAAAAGTAAAGATAAGAAAATCATGCCGCCTGCTGAACATCATTGCATTAGAAATTAGAAAGGGAACTTGGAGAGTACCCACCTGCACTAATGCAGCCCCTGCTAAAGCAGATATCACTCCAACAATATCCATTGCCTGTATTTCAAGTTTCCACCATATAACACAAAAGGTAATCAGAAATGTAATTCAACTCCCTACAGAGATTATTAATAACCTAAACTGTCCCAATAGTATACCTTCACCATCAGGAGCAACAGAGGTGGTGCATACAGGAGCACATTCATCTTTATGGAAACAGCTCCGCTGTACTAAAGAGAAGACCATTGATCAATCTTAACTGATGTTTTTAATCAATGATATAGAGCAAAATTAATCCAACAACAAAAATGTCTAAGCAAGAAAGAATATACCTGAAAATTACCAACCCTAGATGCCATTTTTGGCAAATAATTGAGACCAATGCAGCATGGAGGAGAGTAGTGGCAAAACAATCATTAAATAATCGAAGAACAAAGATAGAGTGAACTCTTTTCGACAGAGAAAGCAAGGAGAGAGCCCACGAAGGTACCTGGAAAAAATATGTTTCCAATTACTCATAGCATATCTTAACTCCAAGGAAAAATGGTTTGTCCATTTAAAAGATTTTCTACTTAGTACAAAGTGGTCGAATTCTGAATATTTACTGACAGAACATAAATTAGAAGTTTCAAGGGTAAAGCTAAATCAGAAAGAGAAATGGTTATCAGAAGAAAGTAAGACATATTGCAGACATTCTTCTCTTGCTACAGTTGAAAGCCAACCTTGATTCAGTGTGAAAAGATATACAAATTCCCAAAATTTTGGTCGAGACTCCGTCTTATTAGAGATGTTCAGACAAATTTTTACAGATGTCCTCAATTACACATTAGAACTTCCTCTGAACCACACGTAATTATTTTTGGAAATTATTTGAGCAAAAATTCTTGATCTCCTAGGCATAAGATTTGAATGATATCGATAAATGGTCTAACTACAGTCCCAAGATTCACTGTTTTCTTTTACTTCTTTATTTAGAAACACCTCCCAGAAACATAATAACTTCTCAGCTTCATCATATTTTTCCTCCAGAAATCCCGTTGAAGTTCAATTTTGATTTATCGTTTACCAAGATACCTCCTTTAAATAAAGCTCATCTGTGTAAGCTTAAAGAAGGTGCATTCTGTCACCAGGTCTCAAATTGATGTCTAGAATTTTCTTCTTTTTAAAATGATAAGGTTTCATTCATAAGAGCACTAAGAGTATGCTAGAGATCAGTCTATCGTGGCAAAAGTGAGACGATAAAGTATATCCCTGTCTAAAACTATATATAGGGACCTAGAAACTCAATCTTTTGAAAGTGTACGCAGACCTTAGCTCTAAACACTCTACCCTCCCCAAACCCCACTTTGTGGTAATACACTGGGTATGTTGTTGTAGTCAACACTAACAAATTTCACCACTGGATCCAGTCTTACAGCAGTCACAATACAACTCTTTTTAACAATATACTAGCCTACAACGTTATCCATAAAATTCAGATGAAAAGGACGCCTACCACATCAGTCTTCAAGTAGATGAACACGACAATTGCTAGATCCAGCATGTAGAGAAAGCCAAAAAGAATCTGCACTGACATGAGAAAATAGAAATCAACAACTGGCATGCAAGTAACGTGACCTTATACCGAAGGACATAATAGAGTGTACGGATTATCCAATGAACCAGCTGAATATGCCCACATTATTCAAAAGTCACAACTAGTTAACTAAACAAGTGCCTACACCTTATTCTGTATCGTGTGAACCTTCCAGAACATGCAAAACCCAGCGAAAGGATACTAATTTTTTTCTCATGCTGGAATCTACTTTAAGCTTACACCACCCGCACAAGCATAGAAAGTCTACCATTGCAATTTTTTCTAGTTAGTATAAAGTTAGAGGAAAAGAAAATATTTGCTTCAGATTGTCATTATTGGAAAAGAAACACTCCAGAAGATGGTATACTTCCCAGAGTAGTAGCATCTTCAAAGAAAAGTGCATCACAGACATGAAGATCTAGCTGGAGTTCCAAAAATTATGAAACAGGGTCGAAGGAAAGCAAGAGTTAAGATTGTTAACGTAACTGCTTAGAAATCAAGGCCAGCATAGGAAAACACCTATCATCAATACAGATGCTATGCTTCCATTTTATTATTTGTTAACACATAGAACAGAAAACATATCCGTCTTATTGTTGTTTCTAGTGTATAGTCTCACTTACTTAAAATTCAGTAGCAAAATCTATCAAATTTGGAAGGGGACAAACAATTAACTGCATTTACGTGCTATTTCAAATCTAATTAAATTTGAAAGGGGACAATCACAATCAATCTAGCAACTCCTTATGCAGGTTCACTGGCGATCACCGCAAAAAAATGACCCTCCCGGAAATGGAGAAAGTAGGAAAATTACCTGAGCAGGATAGACTTGACCTCCGGTAACATATTGTATAGCAGAGTAAATATAAAGAAAGCCTGCTGGGTAAACTAGAGGCCCCGTGTCACCTTTCAAGTTACTGTAATCCCTCTCTCCTTCGAGAAAACCAGTAACCTATTAGACCAAAAATAACCAATCAATCAAAACTATATAAGCTAGATATCAATCAACCACACTACAATGTCAAATATTGATAAATATTTTGCCTTAATTTGTCATTTATGCCGAATTACTGATCAAACTAAATTCAACTCAAAACTTTGCTGCATTATAGAACAAGAGAAACATACAGATCAAAATGATGAACTCTCACCTGAGACATATAAGCATCCCAATCAATTTTCGTATCTACAAAAGAAGAAATTAAGGAATTTCACAATTAATCAATTTATGATTTCAAATACACATAAGAAAACAAAAAATGGAAATGAAGTGTGGAAAACTGAAACTTACATGGAACGTAAGCGATAATCAACGCGACGAGGATAGAATCAGCGATGAGTAATGCAATAGCAAAAGGTATTTTAGGATTTTTGACTAGTTTTTGAATGAAATTTTCCGATCTATGTGAACTCTTGCGTATAGCAGCTGCTTTGGCTGCCATGGCTGCCGGAGCAGGAGAACTGATGATCTCGGCGAAAAGACGTCGTCTTAGGAATTTGGGAATTGAGATTTCTTTTCCCGCATAAAACGCAGCGTTTCATGGTTTTATAAATGGAGGAACTTTCACATATAGTCACTCAAAAATAGCCTAATTACTCTCTATAGTTATAGTTTAATAATTACAATTCGTAGCTACATGTTATAGGGAGGAGAGAGGCGAGCGAGACTGGGAGAGAGAGGAGAGAGGCGAGCGAGACTGGGAGAGAGGAGAGAGGCGAGCGAGAGAGGGCAAAGTGTGGGAGAAAGGTGAATTGTATATGTATATCGATTAGATAATTGTATATTATACATATGTATTTGTATATATGGAAAGCGAGATTGGGAGAGGGAGGAGGAGGCGGGCGAGATTGGGAGAGGGAGGAGAGAGGCGAGCGAGATTGGGAGAGAGGCGAGCGAGAGAGGGCAGAGAGTGGGAGAGAGGTGAATTGTTTATATATATCGTTTAGATAATTGTATATTATACATATGCATTTGTATATATGGCAAGCGAGATTGGGAGAGGGAGGAGAGAGGGCACAGAGTGGGAGAGAGGTGAATTGTATATGTATATCGGTTAGATAATTATATATTATACATATGTATTTGTGTATGTATATTCTGGCTAATTATACATATATAAACGTGACTAATTATACAAACTCGAAGTCAGCCCATGTAATTAATGTATAATGTTAGTCGCGAGTGGTAATTATAGCAAACTATAGCTATGATGAGTAATTAATTAGTATAAATTTGTTTAACCGCGTAATTTTCCCTTAAAAATATGGGGAAATGACCCTGATGTATTTGAAGTAGAACAAAGAGGTCCTCTATTTGGTTTTGTGTTTAAAGAGGCCCCTGTACTATTAGAAATAGAATTATAGTGCTATAGCTGTTAGCAAATAGCACAATGAAGCACCTGATTCTAAAAATTAGACAAAAAGGACCCTGATTTATTATAAGTAGAATAAAGAAGCCCTCTATTTGTTTTTTGGTTTAAAAAGTTCCCTGAACTACTAGAAATAGCATTAAAATGTTATACTAGTTGTTTAGCAAATAGCCCAATTATGCACCTATCATTTTAGGGACCTTCAACTGCTTCAAGTCCAACGCATTCCCTTTAAATATAGTAATTTTTTGACTTAATATCTAACTAATCTCCTAGTTCAACTTTTGGATATTCTTTTTGTGTATATTCTTACTTACTCTCTCCTTTTCTAATTAATTGAATTATTGAGATATTTTTCATTTTTCAAATTAATTTAATTGTTCAATTTTCAAGACTACTTTTAGAATGTTCTTCCAATTTTACCCTTCATTAGTTAGTATTGTAATTAGTTATTAAATAATGTTTAGTTATTTTAATCATAAATTTGACAATAGTTAATAAGGGTAAAAATGAAAAATTATGTCTAGTTTATGTCTTAATCTTCTTTTCTTAAAGGATGTAAAACACCTTAACAATTCAATTAATATAAAATGGAGAGAGTATTTATTAGATAGTTAAGTTAACTATATATATAAAATATACATCATTTATTTTCACTATACCAATCACCTCAATAAGATATAAAATTTCACATTTTTTAATTTAAAGTTGATGTGTATAATTAAAAGAAAAAACATATCGAATTGATGAATAAGAATCTGCATTATCTTTATTAAAAATTGAGCTATTCAATTGAACAAAGATTAATTTGAGTATCTAAATAAATATTTTAACTATCCGATCCATTCATTTGCCCCTCCTAATCTGAATCGTATCTGCTAATAGAAAATAGGTACAAGTGTTATGTTTTTAGGGAAAATACTCAAATATGCATTTTGAGAAAAGACTAAACTTATGTCATCTTTAAAAGTTTGGTTAATCCATGTTATTTATAGTTGAGGAAAAACTCATTCATGTTATTATTTGTTAACTGAAATAATATAAATAAGTCAAAGTTTAAACGGATGATATAAATAAGTTTTTTTTTTAAAGTTCGATGACATACTTGAGCCTTTTCCTTTTAAAAAAATGAATAATTAATGACGTGGCCAAATTATAATTGACCACATGTAAAAAGTAGTTTTGTAAAATTGATTATTTTTTTTCAGTTAACAAATAATGGTATCAATGAACACTTTCTCAAATAAAAATAACATAGATGAACCAAACTTTAAACGGTTGGCGCATAAATGAGCTTTTTGTCAAGTTTGCTTTTTCCTTCCTTTTTTTTACAACAGCATCAATCAGTGTTGTAAGTGACTTCTCTCCACGTGTACTACTCCTTTCCACTCTTCATAACCTGTTTCTGCCAAATGTCAATTTTCTTTTAACTACTAATGCTTACACATATTTCACGCCTACAAGGGATCGAACTTACAGCTAACAAGTGCATTCTTATCACATCCAAACTATTAACATTGAATAGCTTTCCTAAATAATTATATACTATATATTTTTTGATAGTTCATATTTAAATTATTGAGTTTGTTTTGTCGTTTTTGGAATTGTTTTTTTTAAAAAAAAAAAAAAAAAAATCTTTTAGTTAAAGTTGTGGAAAATATTTGTGATAACTTTTTTGGGACAAGTAAGAGATGAAAAGAAATAAAAAATTTATCTGACACAATGAATTAATGAGTATAATACTCACAAAACATAATTAATTTTGTGGGATTTTTAATTATTCATATAAATTATATAAATAATCTTTATGTGATTAGTAAGTGATGTCTTCGAGCTATGAAAGAAATAATTAGCAACATTCAGGTAACATAGGTAATTTTTTTTTATTTCCATCCAATGTATGATATTCGTATTAGAGTTTGATTATTTCTGACCATTCGAACGAAAGTGCTCCTAATTTCATATGAAGAATTTTTCATATTCAAGACTGTAACTCAAGCTCAAAACCTTTGGCGTAGAACGGATCAGTCTCGCAGCTACAGTTATTATATTACAAAAAACTACTAGTATATAAAATTGCGAGAAAATAAAAGGATGGATATAAATAGCGGATCCATCTTCTTTCAAAATCATTCTATCACCTGAAATTCCTCCCGACCCTTCTTCTTCTCCGATTCTACTTCCTTCTACCTTTTGCACTCAAAGCTCCACTTTCCTAAAAGTACAAAAAACAAATTAAAAATAGAGATCATGGCTTCTCAACAAGATCAGCTAAAACACAGAATTAGTATCAAATCACAACAAAACGAACCTCAACAAACAGAGCAATACAAAAAATCTGATCACGACGTCGATTCAAAAACAAACAAAAACATCAACAAATCAACAAGAAAACAGATAGCCAAACGAGGCCTCAAATCATTAACAATCGCTTTAACGATTCCACTTTTATTAACCCTTATAGACATTTCTCTTTTCGGGTCAAGTTACCAGTACGTTTCAATGGAGAAGCCTTTTTGGTTCCCACGTTTATGGGCTTTACATTTAGCCTGTTTGGGTTCTTCTCTTCTTATGGGTCTTTCTGCTTGGCTTGTTTGGGCTGAAGGTGGGTTTCATCGTAAACCTATGGCTATACTTTTGTATTTAAGCCAATTGGGGTTGAGTTTGGCTTGGGATCCAGTTGTGTTTAAAGCAGGTGCTACTAGGATTGGGTTGGTTTTGTGTATGGCTTTGTTTGGAGTGTTGATTGGCTGTTTTAGGGCTTTTAAAAATGTGAATCCTATTGCTGGGGATTTGGTTAAACCTTGTTTTGGATGGGCTGTGCTGTTGAGTCTAGCAAATCTGAAGCTTGTGTACCACTAGGAAGCAATATAGTTGACATATGCACTTGTTTTGTTTTGGCTTGTGATGCTTATGTACTGTAAATTTACATGTATTAGTGTTCTATATTTCATGTTCTAATCAAATCAAATCGCTTTTACTTGTTCTATTATATGGCAATAAGTCGAAAGAAAACGAAGCAACAGATGATACTAATATGATGATTATACCAAGTAAAATCTGCAGAAATGTGTTGATGCATGTCCGTCGTTATATCATAAGCTTCAATTCTTTAAGCTACACTTGTAATATAAGGCCTAGCGGTGTGCAAGAATCGAATCGACTGATGAACTGAATTGAAAAAGTGTTATTGATTTATTGTTATTGAGTTAACGATTATTTAATGGTTTTATAAAAAAAAATTGGGTTATTAGTTTGATATTAGTTTTTAAAATATGGATTATTGGGTTAATCGATAACTCATTAACAATATAATAATTTACTATTTTATATTTTAGTCATACATAAATATCAAACAACATTATATTAAATATTATTATAGTCACTGTAACTAACTTTTGGGTTTTAGAATTACTTCCGTCTTTAGGTTCACAACGTCAAAAATCTAAAGAACTAGGAACAACGATAGGTTCACAACGTCAAAAATCTAAAGAACTAGGAACAACGACAGCTAGGTTTGCAACGATGACGGCAACGACTGGAGTTGTGAATGGTGAACATTTGCTATACTTTTACTACACTAAGTAAAAATTTTACACTAAGTAAAATTTTTGCACTCAATGAGTAATTAGATTTCTTTCTTTTTATTTCGCGTTAAATTATTGGACAAACAACATATTTGTTTTGAAAGGATTTTTTTATCGGTTAAACAGAAAACCAACCGTTAAAAGACCAAAACTAATAACAAATAGCTTATTGATTTGATTATCGATTTAATATATTTAAAAAAATCAAAAATGGATAAACCGAATCGATAATACTTAAAATCGAACCGCTCTTTAGCATTAG
Organism: Solanum etuberosum; assembly: GCA_029582245.1. Classification (NCBI taxonomy): domain Eukaryota; kingdom Viridiplantae; phylum Streptophyta; class Magnoliopsida; order Solanales; family Solanaceae; genus Solanum; species Solanum etuberosum. The sequence goes on along the minus strand of JAJONR010005497.1, from coordinate 20,116 downwards.
AAAATGACGATGAGCAAATGTGTTAGCAGCAGTAAATTTCTAGTCAGTGCGACCGAGTTTCCTCAGTGTCACTGATATCCTCTTCTTCTGATCAATCTCTTGGCCTTCCCATATTTGGAACCCAGGTTTTCGATTTATTTCGTGTTTCCAAAGGTAGCGTGCTTCTCCCCACATCAAAAGAAGACATCCTGGTGTCAAAAGCACAGGCGTTTTGGGTGGTGGATCTTGGGCGCTGCATGTTCCATTTTCGACTCGAGAAAAATGCATCACGCAGGATGACTCTACAGAAACGATAGCTATTCCATCCTCAAACCTCATTAGATCAACATGTGGACAGATACCCTGTTATAAAGCAATGCAATAATTCATCACCAGGATTCCTATAAAACACTTTTAACAGTGAAAAAACAGTTCTGTGAAAGGATAAAGTCGCACCTCACCTGGTTGATACATGTTAGCTATAAGTTGATCAAATAGAGGTTCCCTCCATAACAGATCTTGTGGAAAGATACATGCTTCCTTGCCCTTTTCACAGCTTTCCAGCTCTGCAGCATAACTACTGAAAAGAATCACCTCATAGATAGACCTGGAGAGCTCAACCGCCCATCCTGGTAGGTCACCAAATCTCATAGCCTGCAAGAGAAGAAAATACATGTGATCAAGTGCATTGATAAATGACTACAGGTTAAAAGAGTCAAACAAGATGATCCAATTATGATTTATGAGAAATTCAAAATTTTGTAGTTGGTTTACAAAAATGCTAAACTAGTCACTTAAACAAAGGAAAAGAAAATGTTAAACAGAAGCCGCAGCCCTGCTGTCTTTCTTAGAGAGAAATGCAGGATGAACTTTTCCATTGTTCAAGTACATGACAGATATGCTTTTCAGTATGCTCATTCCAAGGCTAATTAACAACTATAGGGTAAAAACAAAGCTGAATATTTTCCTTTATTTGATTAAAAGAAAATGAGATTACTTTGAAGAACTACTACAAGGAGAATGGAGAGTCTAAAGTTTTTGAACTTTGAAAGAAGGATATTGGTTTGATGCACATGGTCGAAATAACCTACGAATCACCACTTGTAATGATTTGTACTTCCAGAATCTCTTTTTAGAAAAACATAAATACTTGAGCATCCAGCATTTTTGGCTTATAGTATATGTTTCTTTATCCGAAATCTCTAAGGGGTTGTATGGTAGGGGATGGGATAGACAAAGTTATCCCATGGAATTAGTTATCCCACCATATAATGTGATAACTTAACCCATCATAGCAGTATAAATGGTGGGATAAATAGTTCCGACACTAACTAATACCCCTAACCAAACGCAGGTAATCCCTTATCCCTCATACCAAACAACCCCTTAGTATTCAAGTCCTTCTTTTGATAAGTCTCCCCATATTGAATACTAACGTACAATTATAAACGGCGGACAAAGGGATGAAAAACATCAAGATTATTCCATTCACGATATTCAGAGAGAAGTGTCACAAGTACATCTTCTGCCTCAAGTGGTAGTCATAGTATTCTCAAGATTTAGTGCCAGTAAATAGAGAAGTTCACATTTTGACATAAAAATTACTCCTACAACAATCATCTTATTTCAAATGCAACATATAGTCATTTTCTACACAACTCAAGGGTAGTAGTATGAAAACAAAAGATTTAACATGAATATAGTGATAGTCAGGTAATATATCCTTCAGCCAAATGACACAAGATTATTCATCACACTTAATGAATGTATAATTCTCAAGTTGATATGTAAGGGAATAAGAAATAACAAGTTAAAGGGAATAAGTGTATTATACAAGAATACTCTGAAGGTTTGAGGATCCAACAAAACCTGATTGCTTGAAGACTCAGCAAACCATCCTTCTGCAACCACAACAATCAAGAAGCAAATATAAGAGCTCTTCCTGATCAAATACATTTGTCTTATTCCTTACCCATATGAAACCATTGAAATCTCACTGATAAGACATGCGCAGCAGTGAATTTACAGGGAAACCCATGATAAGGAGCTCCCTGATGACTGCTTAAACTGTTTTCTCTCAAACGAATTGAGCTATAATTGAAACATAAGGCTATTCACTGTATTATTATGCTGAAACTTTATATATATATATAGCTAAAAAATTCTTCAACATGCATGGATATAAGTAATTTCAGAGGCGGAGCTAGGATTTCGAGTTTATGGTTATGCATTCTAGAAAATACAAGTTTGTTGGATTCTGAATAAATTATTTATACATAATAAGTGGTTTTAAAACACTGTTTTTGGGAAAAGCCGGCATTCAATGTTACAGTTGAATTTGTAAAACGGGGTTAAAGGCAAGTGAGTCAAGGCCGATCAAGTTCATTCCCTTTTGGCTAAAATGCCAAGGTCGTGATTTTTTAAGAGTAAATAACTAACAAAAAAGGAATAGGATTGTACAAGTTGGGGAGGTTATAAGACCTCTTTCACATGAGATGCTACAATGGGGATTTAGATTAATGGACCAGGGAGAACTCATGAACTAGAATAATGGATTCAGAACGAGTGCTATCTAATTATACGCATACATTTTACTTTAATTTCATATATATTCATACGTTGAGCCGAAAAATTGAACCACAAAATCCGCCCTAAATCTGCTTTAAAACAGTATGAATATGAGCAACACAGGGAGGGCTATTACCTTGTTGGATTGATGATAACAACTTTGATTGTTGATCAGGAGATAAAAAGTCTTTGCACAGCCAAAGGCCATCAATTTCACTGATTCTTTTCCAGCTATGAGTTTCTCCAAACACTGACCCGGTTAGGGATTTTCCATTGACCTTATTCTCAGCAGAATGAACATGGAGAAATTGTTCTTCTTCTTCGCCTTCGCTGTCTGATGAATCGCCAAATGCTTCTGTTAGAATCGTCTGCAGCTCATCCATATTGTTGTTAAAATTTGCGGCTCTTTCCACTTCAATTTTGCCTTGCAGTTTGCTGTTTGTTTATTTAATATCTATATTATAAAATTTAAGTATTTTTATTTGAATCGATCTTAATACTTATGGGCTTGAACAATGTTTTAACATCATTTTATGTGGAACTTATGAACAAATATGAAAGTAACTGTTTAATAATTTCTTAATAACTTTTTGAAAATTCTTGATTATGACTTAAATGTAAATCTTATGATGCTATCTTATGTTCTTTAATTATAATATTATGATTTGATATATGTCTTTTATGAAATGCAAAATTGTGATACATAAATATAATTTCATGATATAATGATATGAACTAAATTGTGAACTATGTTCCTTGAAAGTCTTGAATATGAGTTTTTGGGCTAATCCATGAGCTAAAGAGAGTTAAATAGTTAATTGAGAAGGCATGAATCCAAATAATGAACATATGAAACTACATTTGCCCACACTATGTTAAGGATCATACCATTGATTCAAGGGACTCATTCTTTTTTGCTCCTGATAAGGAATAGTTATAATTATGGATCCACATGATATGTGCACATATGTCTCACACCCAACAAGGTATGAGATGTCTTAGTTGATCGGATCGAGATCAAACTTCATGTACTGTAAATACAATCTTAAAAATGTTTTTCAATTTTCTTATGTTTGGTTGGTCAAAATATTTGAAAATATGTTCTCTAGAAAAATAAGTTCTTTAAAAAATGACTTCTCTAATGGAAGCAGAAAAAACAAATTGCATAAGTGTTATTCCAAATTTATCGTCTCCTCCCCGCCCATTCAATCCCTCACACTCCCACCCCTTGATCATCCCCCCCCAAAACACCAACCCATTCAACCTCTATCGTATTTTGCTAAACAACATGTAAATGCTCTTTTGGATAATATTTCTTGCTTAAATACCGACCACTAAAAAGTAATTAAAAAACATTTTGTTTTTCAAAATGACATTTGCTTGGAAAAACCCCTTTTTTCATACCAAACACATTTGACCTATTTTTCTTAGCATTATAGAAGCGTTTACATTACAATCAAAAGGTGGACTTATACAGAAAGAGGCCCTCCCAAACTTGAAAGTATTGGGTCCAACAAAGGCACAAAGCCCATATACTGGAATTTCATAAATGCAAGTGTGGTTGATAAAAGTACCACATCGTAATGTAAGTGAGTAAGTGAACAGCTAGAAGCAATATATAAGGAGCTTGTGCTATTCTTGAAAAATTACGCAGCCACGCAGTGAGAACATAGCGAACTATTCTTTCGCCTTTTACTAAAGAATACCATGTGCGCGCTGCAATTAGTGGCATACGCCAATTTTTGGAGGGATTTTCTTAACTGAGAATCCCACAATACTAACAACAAAATTTTCTGGGTCGTTTCTAAAGTAATTTATACCCCTCTGAATGTGGTTAAACTACTGAAAAGGTCATTTCAACTGTTTTCCTGCATATTATGTTGAACTACTCTTACCTCTTTCTAGTGTAAGAAAAAATATTGAGAAGATTTTAGAAATAACAAACATAAGAAAGGTACTATAATAATAGTTTTGATAATTTGTACAAGTATATACACATTTAGGAATTTTTCAAAAGTATGTTTCGCGCCAATAAAATTTATATTTATAAAATTCTGAATTTATACAATCGGAAATCGAATTATATAAATTTATAACAAGAATTGGGAAAACTATAAGCTGCGAATTATAATTTTCTTAAACTATAGTTGTAGTACTTAATATAGGCTAAATGTTTGCTAAAGTGACAGGTAAATAATTCAATATGATAACCAATTTAAGTTAGTGTTATTAATAACCCAACGAATTGCGTTATTAGAAACTTAAATAAGACAATTTCAAAACTTATATACATGTAAATCTTTTTAATATTTGCCTTGATAGGTACACAAACCTTCATAGTTTAACCTATCAACAAAATTTAAGAATTAACCCCCCTACACCCTTATACCTATCAACATAATTAAAAAATGGAAACCCCAATATCGTTGTAATTTATAAAGTTATTGTTGTGATTAGAAGATTAAGAGTTTTGAATCGTGAAAATAGCTTCTTGCAGAAATGTAAGATAAGACCGCATATAATAAGACTCTTCCTCAAATTTCACATATAACGAGAGCTTAGTGCACTAAACTATTTTATTTTACCCTTATGTATCTTGACCTGCCAGCCATAATTGAAGTAAAAAAAGTAGTGCACGAAAATATATTTCTTGAATCTTGCTAACTTAGGAGTTAGGTGCAGGTGCATAATTCAACACAACTACCAAAATTAAATTAGTATGTCAATAACCCCAATTTTAAATTAGTGTTACTAATAAGTAATAATCAAACGAATGGCGTTATTAGAAATTCAAATAAGAGAACTAAAAACTTGTATACATGTGAAAAATCTATTTATTTTTGCCCTATTATCAACACAACTAAAGAATTGAACCCCAATTGTTTTTAACTATCAACAAAATTAAAGAATTGAACCCCTTGCACCCTTATACCTATCAACACATTAAAGAATTGACCTACTTGCGCCGTTATGATAACTAATAAAGTTGTTGTCATGTAATCAGAGATCACAGTTCAAATTATGAAAATAACATCTTGTAAAAATGCAAAATAAGATTGCGTTTAATAGATACTTATAATTTGATTTTTCCTCAAATTTTACACATAACGAGAACTTAGTGTACGAGATTATTATTTTTTTACCCCTTTCAACCTTATGCGTTTTGGCCCACCAACGATGATGATATTTTAACCTATCGACATAACTAAAAAAATGTAAAGCGTACAAGACAAAGACAAAGAAAGAGAGAACCTTATCGCTATCCTATGAGCAAAGAAAAGTAGGAAATGATCAAAATGAGCCCATAACTCTCCAGTAGGACATAATTCAAATACTCCTTCCGTCCCATTTTATGTGACACTTTTCAAATTTTGAGATTCAGACAAATCTATCTGTAAATTTTTTATCTATCTTTTCAATATTTTGAATTGTCAATTATTATGACTTATAGTACTTTTTACATAGTTTATAAATATATAAATTTCATTTTCAAAAAATTGAAGATCCATACATAAATTCTCGAATTTCGAAAAACGAAAAGTTTCGAATAAAAAATTAAGGAGATGGTGAGACATACACCAACCTCGATCACCGTGCCACGGAATTATATTCTACCCATTGTTCAATTTTCTCATCAATCAGTAGGGTACTGAACAATGCGAGTGATAATATATAGTATTCCCTCTTCTTTATTTTACACTTTGATGATGATCCATTTTAACCAGACATTCCTTTTAAAATAATATCTATCATAGGTATATTGTTAAATTAATTATATTTTGAAAACTTTAATTTAATTGTTAATACTTTACGCAGTCATTTAATAATAAGAATAGTACCTTTAATTTACTACAATCGACAGGTAAAATAAGTATGTTTTTTAAAACTTTAAGGATTAAATAATATGAAATAAGAGAGTATATATGTATACTATCTCATGTTCAATATTTATATTAGGGTCTGATTAATTTAAATTCACACGGAATAGTCATGCATTAAAGAGTAAAACGCTTCACAAGCATTAGGACCTAATTAAATCTAAATTCACTTCGTAAAGCCTCATATTAAGGGCTAAAATACTCTCTACCAAAGGTGACTCCGGGTATCCTAAGAGATTCGAATCCGAGATCTTTGATTAAGAACGTAGAGCAAACAGAATCAATTAATCCCTCCGTTCTATATTAGTTGTATGTTTCTTCTTTATACGTCTCTTAAGAAATTATAAATAAAAATGATGTTTTTACTAATTTACTCCTAGAATTTTTTTTAAAATTTTACACAGTTATTTATATTTTTAAAAAGAATTAATTTTAAGGGTAAAATAATAAAAATAATTACTTTTTTAAAATAAATTAACAAATAATTTGGGACAACTATTTTTAATAATTCAGAGGGGCTAAAAATCTAGAGAAACTAAAATGAATCCTAGTATAAAAGTTAATACCCGGGATCCGATATTTTTATACGTGATACTGTCGAGATTTATTTTAATTTTTTTGTTTATCAACTATTTTAATTTTTTTTGTTTAAAATAAACAGGTTATATACGTGATACTGTCGAGATTTTGGAACAGCTAGCTAATCACGTGAGAATAACCTACTTACTGAAAAAGTGACATGCATTAAGGTGTGACTGATAATAATCAAAAGGGTTAGAGAATAATACTCCCTCCGTTTAAAAAAAATATCTGTTCAAGAAAATAAAGAAAACTTTTAGATTTTATAGTTTTAAATTAAAGTTATGTCAAATGCATCAAAATTTTGTTTAGTCTTGTGGTCTTAAACATGTCGCGTGGAAAGTTAAATTTAAAGAATTGCCAAAAAAAGGGACATTCTTATTTAAACAAACCAAAAAGAAAAATAGGTCATTCTTTTTTAAACGAAGAGAGTAAGTAATATTTTAAAGGGAAAAGAACATTTGTACCCAAAAAATAATAATATTTACAAATAGTTATCCTCCTTACTTTCATACCCTCTATTTTTAACTACTAATGTGTGTTTACCTTTTAATACCATCAAAGTACTTCCTCTGTCCACTAATAATTTTTCATTATTGACTTGACATACCCCTTAAGAAATAATAAATAATAGGGGTAATATTACTATTTTATCCTTTGACTTTATTAAATTTATGCTTTGAAAATTGTGTTAAATGATAAATATTATTTAATAACAAGGGTAAAATAGACACAAAAGGTAAATTATCTCTTGATTTTCTAAACTAGATAAGTATTGTTGTACAACTATTTTTAGTATAGTAGACAACTATTGTTGGACGGAGGGAGTATATATACCCTCATGGTATCAAAGGGGAAGAAGTGCGTAGTTATTCAGTGAAAACACTACTCAGTTACTCCTTGATACCATTAGAGTATATTAAGAAGAAGAAGTGTTTCAGTGAAAACACTACTCAGTAGTCTTTGATATCATTAGGGTATATATATATTCTGATGACATCCAAGAGGAAACTGCTCAATTACTGATTGATACCATCGGAGTATACTCCGATGGTATCGAGGATGAAGAAGAGTAGTTTAGTGAATAGAACAGGGTTAAGTCTAATTTGACCAAATACTGTCTAATGAGTCCAATTTATGTAATTTTCCTTATTTAAAATTTAAAATTAGCCAAAAAAACATATCATTAAAATAATTTCTTTCTATTTATGGTCATGTATATTATTCACTTTAATTAAGAATATTTATTCACTTTATTTTTGGGTTAAACATTAATTGAAAACCTCTCATAAGGTAAAATTTTCATCGACTTCTCCGCACACGATTATTACGTGCCCGGTCCGCTATAAAAGAGGACTTGCTAACGGCCTGGCTTTTCGAAGCTTTCCTGTACAACTTCATTACAAAGGGCTCAGTTTTCCCCATCTCTACCATGGCCGACGCAGCTGCAACGCCGCCTACTGATTCTGTCACGGCGCCACCTACTAGTATTGATCCAGCAAGCACGACGCCACCTACTAGTACTGATCCAGCAAGCATGACGCCACCTAGTAGTACTGATCCAGCTGATCCAGTAAGTACACAATGCCTTCTACTTTATCATGATATTATAGTTAAATCAATTTTAATTTTTCAATTGTTTGTTACTGGACATCTAGAGGTAAAGCACCGTTGTAGCATGGGTTGTAAGTTCATATTCTGTTATTCAGGCTTCACATATTAGATCTAAGTTGTTCAATTACTCATATTAATTGCCAGAATGAATTGTTATCTTCTTATTTTGAGGCGTTAAATGAGGAATGAGTTGATGCCTTCATGGTTGCCAATTTCATCTTCGCAACACATATGGTCACTCAACTGATAATAAAAAAATTTCGAGAAAGAGTAGTTAGATTTGATGAAGATGCATTGACAGGTTAATTTTTTCATGCAATAGAGGTAGAGTACTAATATAATTTGTCGATTTTAATTTATTTTTTGGTTCGAGATGTGTTTTCTCAACCTATAAGATGAGATTCAGAATTTTTAAGTTTTAAATCTGTACCTGATTTTTTTATAATTGAAGCTAGCAGAAGATGAGAGGAAATTCAAATATCTGGATTTCGTTCAAGTTGCAGCGATCTATGTGATTGTTTGCTTCTCAACTTTGTACGAATACGGCAAAGAAAACTCCGGCCCGTTGAAACCTGGTGTCCAGGCCGTAGAAGCCACTGTTAAAACTGTTATCGGACCGGTTTACGAGAAGTTCCACAACGTTCCTTTCAATCTCCTCAAGTTCATCGACCTAAAGGTTCACCTTCTTTCTCCAAAATGAATTTTACCCATACTGTCCACACCATACTTATTTTGCAGCTTGAAAGTTTGCTGGAATTGAGAGCATTTGGAAACTGTCTTCTCCAACGAATTGAAATCCTTGATCTAGCTCAATTAGACGAATGAGCCATAAAAATGGATGTGGACACATATACACATGAAATTCACATAAATGTTGTGAACTTTTGAACTCGAATTTCAGTGGCAAGGATTTGAAAGTTTGAATCTATGCAGGTTGCACACTTGATGACAGAAGTTGAAAGCCATGTGCCTTCTCTACTAAAGCAGGCATCATCCAAAGCTCTGTTAATAGCTCAGAAGGCTCCAGAATTAGCGCGAGATCTCGCCGGCGAGGTACAGCACGATGGCTTAGTGGACACAGCGAGCAACGTAGCTAAAACACTCTACACAAAGTACGAACCCACAGTCAAGGAGCTATACGCAAAATACGAGCCAGTGGCCGAGAAAAATGCGGTTTTGGCATGGCGATCTCTGAACAAGCTTCCTTTGTTCCCTCAAGTGGCTCAGATTTTGGTGCCGACGGCTGCATATTGGAGTGAGAAATACAATCAAGCGGTGACATATGCGTCGGAGAACGGCTATGCCGCGGCGCATTATTTTCCGATTATTCCCGTCGAGAGGATCGTGAAGATGTTTGAAGGCGGCGCCACCGCGGAGAACGAGCAGTCCGTTCCCTTGACCGACGGCACTGTTGCTCCGGCGCAATGACCATTTTACTTTACTGTACTGGGGGTTGGGCCCATTGGGCTTAATGGGCCGTCAGGTTAATAAGTTGGTTTATGTTTGTCGGTAGTAATTGTTCATCTTTATATCATAAGCCATTTCTCAAATTCCTTAATATACTGTATTTAATTATTATTCTAAATCACCAAATTTAAATTCGTGAACAAACCATATTATATCAACTTTTAATCAAACAGGTGAAACAAATATAGTAATTTGTAATTTTTCGTGAAGAAAAAACATTAAAAAATCATGAGACATGAAGAAGCAGCAAGAACCTAAAAATTGACTCAAGATCCGTCATGATCGTCAGTTATTTCTCCAATTTTGCGTACAACATACAAATAAGTAACGCTATCTACTAGTACAAGAAAATGATTAATTGCTTCTATGGATATCTAGAAAGTTAAAATATGAATGATTAATTGGTAAAAATAGTAAAGTAACATGTTAAATATAATGATGATGTAAAATAATTTTCACATTTACAGTGTATATTACTTGAACATTTTTGCAATAGTTTGTACATAGTTCTAAATGCATTCAAAGTTCATGCTTTATAAAAGCAGTAAAAAGGTCAGTTTTTTCCCCTACTTCCTTGTCCTTCATTTGACACAGCATAAACACCTTTTGAGAAAAGATTTACTAATAAATTGACATTATGATTAAAAAACAAAACAGAAAGTCAGCCATGGCCACAAATATCATCAAACAAGTTGGGAGCGCTTTTAACCCAAAATATAGGACTTTCCGGCGTGAATTCGAACTCAGTCAGGCTCCAATGTGAGTACCAGACATCGGGTGGAAACAGAAAAAAAAATAGTCAAAGAAATTCATGTACATCTTTAGCTCTTATGCATCTCAAGAGTCGAGCTTATTAGCTGATTGCTTAATGGTATTCTGTTTGGTTGCACCAAAAAATAAAATCAACTTAGTTTTTCAGTTGTTTTAGAAAAACATAAACAGCTCAAACACACTTACTCGACAACAACAACATATCCAATGTAATCCCACAAGTAGGGAAGGTAGAGAGGTTGTTTTTCTCCAGAAAGAAGTCATTTAAAATGACTTCGCAAACTCGATTTTGGAAAATTTTCAAGCAAATGCTTCTACTACTATGAGACAGTACATTTAACATGTCCTTGCCCAAGAATAAGTCATAGATCTACAAGACTTTAGTATCTGACAAAATCAGGAAGACCTAAACCAAATTCTACTCAAATATTGAACCTTGTAATGTCACCACTCAAAAAGTGTCAATTGGTTCAATTAATATCATGTTATGAAACAATAAATATCAAAAGAATCAAGGAAACTCTGCCTTGTGGACCCTTCTTTGTAAATTATAAGATGTATGTTATTGAATAGAAGTACATTAAATGAGAAAAAGAATCACAGTTGTTCAATAGTACGAAGCATATAAAGCAACACAAACCTCTTCATTTCATCTGGCAAAAAAGTACATTCAATCACTCAAAATTGACTTATAACTCATAACAGTAGGAATCCTAAATAGATGGGAAATCAACAGAAGCATTATTCAATGAACTGACAAAGATAATATGCCATCATATAAGGTCTAATGAACCAAAAATGCAATGCTGATATGAAAATGAAATTTAGTAGATTGAGTACTTCTCGCCAGCATCCGGCCAAAGCTTCCTGTAGATGCCAATTGCAGTTGGAATAATAGCAGTAAGTGCAAGAGAGAGATGGTCTGAACTGCTTGTCCTCACGGTTACTTGCCCACTGAGCTTGTTATTGATTCCTGCTCGAACAGCTACCTTCGAATTGCGTCCCACAGCGAATTGCGCCATACTGTTGAAACCTAGAGCCAAATCACCTCTCCACTTTATGACGGACATAGACAATGTAGACTGCACCTGACCAATTGGGAAATCTGCCTCCCTCCTCTGCAGTTCAAAGTTCGCCCCATAAGCTGTGTCACTCTGACATCGAACAGTGCCAGCACTGCCAACTAGAACGTATTGCTTGCCTAAGATGATTTGATCTTCAACTTTAAGTCCAGTAACCATATTTTCACCTAGAAATGTAACAGAAATTCCGCAAGCAGTCTTGTTCTTCTTCAAGTTTTTGAATTTGGTTTCTCCTCGGACAATATAGGCAAGTTGCTTTCCTATGCTTTGAATATCAAAGCCAGCCATGGTTGATCCATTTTCTCCGTGCTTGGCAGCAATCGAAGAGTCCAAATTGATACTGAAATCCTTCTTATCTTTGGTGATTTGCACAGTAACTGCAGCAGGGAAACGACTTGCAATGGCTAAACTCTGTTCCACGTTAACACCATCATAGCCACAATCATGATCCCAACCATGCGTGTCCAGAACAGGCCTTGCAAGGAACTGTGATGTGGGCTCCAAGAAGCGGTACCTGTAGGCGGGATTATCACTATCAAAAGAAGGTGGGAGGGCCATGTCAGGGAGGGGAACTGCTACAGGAGCTGCTGCACCTGCATCAGCTTCTTCCTCTGCATAACCATAGTCAATTGCAGCCTCTTTTCCCTTACTTTTCATCTCTTTCATTCTTTTTAACTCTTCTCTCAACTGTTTCTTCTGAAGGAGCTTGACCCTATAGTCATACTCCTCAAAGTACGCCTTCCTCTGTTCTTTGCTGAGCTTAGCAAGCTGAGCCTTCCGAAGAGGCTTGAAGGGAGGAAGCTGGTCGTACTCATCTTCTTCTTCTTGGTCAGAGTCTGACAGATCATCTAAGTCAATGTCTGAATCACCGTTATCACCACCCTGATCAGCAGAAAGCTTTGGATGCGCACGTGACTGCAACATTGAAGAAAGCATGTAGGGAAGAGGTGGTGAGCGTGTGCGGAAACCAAAGAGCTTACGGTGATCAAATGGATCTTCAGGCTTTGAAAGTGCACTTGCTTCAGATAAGATCTTCATTGAGTAGCTTAATAGCAGTAATTGAGGCCTCCAGCTCTGGCCATTAGGTAGTATCTTATGTCCATCCCTATTCCTCCTACAAGATGGATGATTTTCTACCAGAGAGACAGGATTCATCAAACTTGGACTCATCATTCGTAAATCGCCTACTGCTTGCCCGATAGACTGCTGAACAACATGAGATCTTTGAGTAACAAACACCTCATAACTTAAAGGGGATCCAGAAGGTCCATCTGGAGGTGCAGAAGCTCCATGTGTGAGGGTGACTATGGCACTTCGCCATATTGAAGGGCCAAGACAACTTGTGATAGTCTTCAGCATAGGAAGATCATTGAGATCTCTAGTTTGGGCATCCAGCCGATCGACATAGAGGAAAATATCAGGGGGGTTCTTCTTGGTCAACTTCTTTACTGAAGACAAGACACTGCGATTGAAACCCTGTTCCATCGCAGAGGACTTGAGGCCAGGTGTATCAAACACCCGAATCTTAACACCATCTACAACACCACTGATCTCTTTCACACTGGTGGTAGCAGGTCCAAAGGCATCAATTGATGTTTTTTCCTCTCCAAAGATAGAGTTTATGGTAGCGCTCTTACCCACCCCAGATTTGCCAATAACCAGGATATTCACGGAGAAGTCCAAATCATCTTTCCCCTCTGCTTCAAGCTGGAAAGCTTTCATCTTGGCAGCCTCAATGCTAAAAAGTGGACTGTTTTGCCTTCGTGCAATAAGTGTCATCCGGTACAAAACTTGTGCAGCTATGGGCTCATCAAAAGAAAGACCCAACCTGTGAATAAGCCTCAAAAACTTGACCCTAATCTGCTGTAGTGTCTCCAGTTTCTTCTTCTCTTCTTCACTCAAGTTGTTCTCAGATTCTCCACTGTTCTGAAGACTGGAATGAGTAAAAAGATTGGGTTGGCTTGGTCGGGGAGCTGGCCTCAGTGACCGGAGTGATGACCCAAGACCAGCAGGACGTTCCACAGAGAATAGTCTTGATCCATCTTGAGACGTGATTGTCATGTTGCCACCATCAGAATCACCACCTGTTGCTGCTTTTAAAAGAGCAGCTAAGGCAGCTGAATCAAACAACTCCTTCCCATCTCCTTCTTCATCAGTATCAGCCTCCTCATCTGAGTCGGTGACAATCTGACCATCAATATCCTGCGAAACCTCAGCACCAGCATAGGAGCCACCACCAGATTCCCTTTCCAGCTCCTCCATAAACTGTTTGGCAGCTTCAGAGCTTCCAAAAATCATGCCATCTGTCTCTCCATCTGAAACTGAGCCTTCAAGGTCAGCTTCTTCATCTATATGATCTTTAGCTTCTCCTTCTTGCTCTGAGCCGGTGATTGACCTTGATATGGCAGATGTTTGACCAGAGACTTCAACTTCCACTACATCTCCCTCGATGCTTTCTCCGGAATGGTCACCATTGGCATATATAGTTCCAGACACTGCCTGCTCAGGTTCCACTTCAACATCCTTGGTGTCCAGCCTTTTATTAACAGTTTCAGGATCATCTTCTTTAATTTCCTCAGAAACAGCTACCACATCACCAGTCTGAACGTCTCCAGAATCTAGTTTTCCAGCATCAACAATGTTATCCACGGGCTTTGATTCTGCAGCTGCAACAGTATCATCCACCACAGGCTTAGGGTTCTGTGCATCTACTTCATTAACTGTCATATTAGCCACTTCTTCAATAAGTTGTCTGGTCTCACCAACATCATTTACTGATGTCACATTCTCATCAGTAGTACCTTCAATATGTTCTTCCACTTCCTTGCTCTCTTCCACATCTCCAACAACAGCAACCCCTGGCCCTGAGACATTGACTTCAATAGCATCCACAACTGCATCTCCTTCGGAAGTAAATTTCTCACCATCTGTTTCAGCCAACAAAGATTCTGACGGTTGCTCAACAACCACCTTATTGAGTTTTTCGGCATCATCACTATGTATAGCTCTCTCTTCAATGACCGAGGTAGGTTCCTCAGCCTCCTTCAAATTGGATGAAGCAATAGCACTCTCTTCAATGACCGAGGTAGGTTCCCCAGCCTCCTTCAAATTAGATGAAGCACCACTAGTTAAAGCTTCATTCTTTTCATCCTCCACAATCTCCTTCACCTCCTCCTGAATGGACCTATCCTCACCCCCTTGCAATTCCATCTTTTCATCCTCCACAGTCTCCTTCACCTCCTCCTCGATAGACCTATCCCCACCCTCTTTCAATTCCATCTTTTCATCCTCCACAGTTTCCTTCACCTCCTCCTGAGTGGACCTATCCTCACCCTCTTTCAATTCTGCACCTACTGCAACCTCACCACCACTATCTTTCACCTGCTCAATCGAATTCAACTTGTCAACTGAGTCAAGTTCTTCAGTATTTCCCTCCGAACCCTCAATTCCCGTCCCCAGAGATTTGGTGGCATCAGAGTCAGTAGAATCAGATAAACTATTCCCAATAACAGGAACAGAACCACCAACATCTTCACCCTTTCCTCCCCCTAAAACCTCAACATTTTCAACACCCTCACTCATAGAAACCTCAGAAACAGGCTTCTCTGACTTCAACATCGAAACATCCGCAGAACCCACAACGGAATCATTCAACTGCTCTTCCCCAATAGTTTTTTCTAGGGTTCCCTCATCTGGGTCAGCAGGAATTGGCAATTCTTGCTGACCACCCACAATAGTTACATCACCTGAAACACCACTAACGCTTTTACCCTCACTATTGCTATTACTATTAATATCGGAATCAGTGATTTCTACATTAATTTTGGAGACATTTTCAGTTTCAGTATGATTAGAAGAAGAATTGTTGATGGGAGAAGAACCTGGAGAAGAAGAAACAGCAGGAGGGGAAAACGTCGCTTCTTCAGAATCCATGGCGCCAACAACAACAACAACTTCGCTACTCAACTGTAAAGAATTGAAGGATTGAAAAGTGGAAAGATAACAAGTTCTCTGTGGAGAGAACAAAGAGGGGTTTGGTTCTTGTGAGATAAGAGTAGACGATAAGGTTTATACTACTAGCTGCATTTCTAATAGGCACACTGTGGGCTTTGGGGTTTTTGAGAATTTTCATTCTTAGGCGTGTGTTGGTTCGGGAACAAAGTTATCCGAGATTTTTATTTGGCATACTTTAATTAAATTTAGATTGTGCATGGCAGAATATGAGGGTGGCGCTTTGTACAGAATTTTCTTCATATTCGAGATATTTTGAGATTATAAATTTGAGGTGTAAAATTATGAAAATTATTATTAGTAAAATTAGGTAATTTGTAAATAATAATTGCATTGAACTTGTAAATAATATTTTCCTAATATCCATACATTAAAAATAATGGGAAAATAGGTTCTTAAAAAAATATTAGCAATATTCCAACATGAATTTGATTATTTGTCATTATCACATAACTCAAGAACCTCTAATGAATGAATTATTCAGGAAATAATAAATCATTGTTTCTTTAATCATCATTAAAAGGAAAATAAATAAGAAAATAAGAATATATATACAAAGGTATTTCGTAAGAAAAAGAACACATTTAAGTTGCATGAATTATACAATTGTGATATATGTCTCAGGAAAAAAATCAAAACTTTGTTAACAAATTCAAAAAAGAAATTATGCTTGAACATAAAAGCAATTATAACTTTTGAACTTGCATAATGAATTTCTTCAATTGATAAGTGAGAAACTTCATATCTATGTAAAAATAGATAATATGTAAGCTTATATATAGTACTTTTAAGTTATAGAATTTTATATAGAATATCAAAATATGAATTCTTGGAAGTGAGTACAATAATTATTTTCTGCACAATGAATATATCTACTATATGTGTATATGTCCAATATAACCGGAGACAATAACTTTACAGAAATATAAACAACAGAGTTTAAAACATGTACTAAAAAATAACAATAATATTATAAGCATAAATTAATGACTGTAAAAAAAACATACCAGGATATAAAAAAATAGAAAGGAAAAAATCGAGTCCACTGAATGCACAATGTCCCCTTAAGAAAATTATTCCCCTTTAATACCTGAGGTTTAAAGAATTAGATCCTCTCGGGATGGACGATTTTATTCACCAACGTATTATTACAAAAATAATGGTGTCAGTAAGTCATTCAACATGAGCAAAGTACACGAATATTCAATTCTGCAGAAGAAGAAGTTTAGAATTTTCGTTGTTTTAAAATGAGAAGAAATCCCTCTATTTATAGACAATAAAGAGTAGTGTGAACATTGTGCCTTATCGAAAATGTCACAATTCTTTGAAAAAGTCACAACTCTTTAGAAAGGTCACAACCTTTAATAAAAATCGCAATTCTTTATAAAAGTCACAATTTTTCATAAAAGTCACAACTTTTTATGAAAGGGGAAGGCTAATTTTGGAAATAAATAAATTAAAAGAGAATTCTGGTTTGTGATGGCTTCACGTAGGCGGGCTTAGGGTTCTCTTTTATATATATATATGATGATTAATTATATTTTTAATTGAATAAAGTATATGTTTCAATCAATTGTGATTTTTTTGTAGAAAATGTGAAAGTAAAAGAATTAACTAAAAATAGTAGAAAATATCTGTTAAATCTGATAGATTATACAATAGAAATTATACTAAACACCAAAAAAGATACTTTCTCTACTTCAAATTGTGAATTTATTGAAGAAAAAAAGTTGTAGTTCAAAATAAGTGATTTTTTCAAAGTTCAAGAAAATTGTTGAGGTTTTTTTAAATATTTATTCTTAATTTAATGAGGTTGTTAATTATTTTTCTTTTTTTTAATAGAATAGTTTAAAATTAATGAAAAGAATAATAGTGAAAAGTAGTTTTTGATTTATGTTCTTAAATATTTTTCTAATGAATGTGTTAAATCCCTACAATTCACTCCTAATATGAACTATATATATATATAAAACAAATGGTCTATTATTTTTAAATATTTCCTAAATGATTTTTATTATAGAAATCATGATCTATAGTAATTTTATTTACATAGTGAATGTGTTAAAAATAAAATAAACAATAAAGGAATCAACGTAGAATTTTCTCATTGGTTAGATATTTTTGACAAAACACCATAAAAAGGTGCACTTCTAATTGTTATAAGTTTGAAGAAGTGAGTTGAATTTCAAATATAAAAAGTGAATTTAAATCAAATAAGTATTATTAGAAAGTATTAAAACATTAGCACGAATGAAGAGTGGTGCGTCATTTTTTCTAACTTCAAAAACAATTATTCTTAATTTTGAACATATATATCTTAAAATTCAAACATACATGCATACCTCTTTCCGTCCACTTTTAGTTGTCGTGGTTTTTTTTAGAGTCAAACAATAAGAATTTTGACTAACATTTTACGATATATTTTTTCATCATATTGATATGTAAAAAATTGCAATTTATAGTATATTTCGTATAGTTTTTTAATATCTAAAGTTTTTTGTTTAAAATATTAAATTAATTTAATCTAATCTAACTTAAAAAATTAGTTAGATTGACTTTTGCGCATCATGACAATTAAAAATAGATCAGGGTAGAAGTTTGGCCTTAACACCATTAATGACAAACCAAATTTCCTATGTGTATGTTGAAAGTCTACTTGTATAAGAAAAAATGCCTAACTTCAACTAAAATGCATAATTTTTGTTTGAAATGGGAAAAAAAACATGTGACGTGTGAATTAAATGCACGTTAGGAGTTTGAATTTGACGTGAACTAAAGTCTAATGAGGTAGTAGGACAAACCTATTTTATGTATCTATACATATTGAAGTCTTGGATCGAGCTTAATTTAAGCATAAATTTATTAGTAATTAACTAATTATTTTGTCAAGATTTAAAAGGTGCTTTTGGGAAAAAGATAGTACTAAAAAAACAATTTAGTATGCTATTTTGAGAATCACTTTCTTTTTCTTATTAAAAACATGTTCATATGCCTCGACTCTTTGAAATAAGTATCTTTTTCTTTTACTTTGAAAAACTTGAAAATCGAACAAACTATAAAAGATAGAGTGCTAGGACGGATTTAGGAGGAGGCGAGCGTGTTCACCCGAATCATTTCGATAAAAAATTACACTATTTATATAAGATATTTTTTAAATTTTTTTTTTAGTAAATATATAGATTTTGAATTTCCTAAACACAAGACCTGAAGTTACTATAATGGTTTAGGAGGTTCAAAATTCATCTTAAGATAGACATTGCATATTTATTTTTCTAACTTGCTTAACGAAAATTCTGAATCTATTGTTGAGAATAGGACTTAAGAAATGTCACAATCTTACTAAATAATTTGGATTTGCATATTTGTTTGGTTGTAACTGCAGGCTTTGGATGGAAATAATGATAATGATAATATCTTGGGTCTGACCAAATTATTTTTTAGAAAAAATGATAATATCTTGAGGGATTTGAATTCCCCACAAAAACCTTTTTCTTTTTTTTTCTTTTTTTGTTTGTTTGAATATGTTCCATTTGCTTTTTAATTTTTTGTCAACATTGGGTTTTACTGAATTTATGTGGACCTCAACTTCCTCATCTTTAATGTATGGCCTTCTCTTTTTTTTAGCTTCCATGATATTCCAATTCCCTAAATTATCTATAAAATTATATATTTTAAATGAATTGATTTTTAACTTTTTTTAATTTTTAGCAATTGAACTTATGTTTAGTGAGCCGGATATAAAAAAATTTAAAATTAAACTCATGGCCGAGCATAATTTTTGGGATATGATGATATGAATATACACACCTACGTCCCGCTAAAAAGTTATTCTTTTTGTCTCAATTTACTGTCTTAATTTATGTGAAACGATTTTCGAGAGTCAAACAATTTAATTTTGATTGTGAATTCGGACATGAAATATGTAAAAAAAATAATCAAAAAAATTACATATTTGAAAACTACTATAAGTCACAATAATTGATATTTCAAGTTATTTAAAAAATATATGAAAATTTTATAATCAAAGAAAGATTTATTTGAATCTCGAAACTCGTAAAGTATCACATAAATTAGGATGGGAAAATATTTGTAATGAGGGGCCTAAATTAAAAATCGACACAAAATTATGGGTAAAATTGCAAATGACCCTAAATTATCTTCCTTGAA
>JAJONR010005496.1:0-58594 GCA_029582245.1 Solanum etuberosum | reverse complement strand
GCGTCCCCCCCCCCCCCCCCTCTTCCTCTATCACAATTATCACACTACATCTGCCGCTAATCTCCATTCAGATTTTCTAAAACTAGATGGATAGATAATCAACTAGACATCTGAGATGGAAAAGCCAAATTACAGTCTAGAAGCTTTCATTAAGAAAAATGGACTAGAAAAAAGAGCTTACTTCACGCATTTCATTGAGCTCCTTGCTATACCTCCCAACTAAAACAACACAATACCATATCTTGGTATCCTTTCCAGCACGTGAAAAACCCCGCGGATCACAACCCAATTCCTTTGAAGTTACACTCCTCAATTGTGGAAGCACTGAATAAGTATGAAACAAAAACCAGCAAGATCCATGTTAAAACTATTTCAGGAAAGATTGTAAGACACATACTAGCAGAGGCACAATTTTTGAAGTCTTTTTCCATATTTCTATATCATGATCTACAGCACAATAATCAGCATCTTAGTTTTTCTCCATCCAAATTGGAGAATTCAAGACATATAGACACAAATATAATCATCCTTGAATTATGATCACAACACAAATATTGGAACTCATATTTCCGCATGTTGTCAACTGAAAATAAGCCAATATGAAGATACCCAGATATGCATTCATAAAGTGCTATGAATGCCTGTACCAATTTGCATGTTGGTAGTCTTCAACTCAGGCATAGATGCAGAATTAGTTAAATGGTCAATGTCATGACTGTCGTGAAAATTCCGAGACCAGTTTATGCAGAACATGGGAACAAATTTGAAGCAGCTAAATTGCCACAACTATGCCCATACCTTTTCATCAAAAAAAAGAGCTGCCACATCTGTGTACAATATATAAAGAGTTACCACGGTAACTACAGTGGTCACATGAATAACTACACCTCAATTAGCTAGTAATGAAATATAATTCCTTGTTTGCGTCTGAGTACATAGTACTAACTACTAACTATCCCTCAAGAGCCATTTCATGACACTCTAAATGACCATAGGCAAATGCACAACGCAGGATGTAACAATCGTTTTAAGACTTCAATTTTATATTGTCTTCTATGTTCACTCGACTACTGCCAGCTCTAGCCACAATGATAATTAGTTGAATTAGGCCTTAGTCAACAAAAAGAAATCTAGGTGAAGTGGTACTACTTGGAGGAACTATACTTGAAATCAATGAGCAATAAACACTTCATAGCATCATGGAAAAAGTGGTGGTGAGAAGTTTGAAGTAGGTGTTCTCCTTTATTGATTCTGGAAAAACCAACATAATTCAACAAGAATAAACAGGATAACTCCAGGGGGGAATTGATAAAACAATCTATAATGAGCACCAAATTTACACTATGATTGCAACCACTACAGTAACATGAATAAAATAAATCTGGCTGACTGGAATGTATTTACTAAAATCTCAAATTAACTAGCCAGCACAAACATATCAGATAAAACAATTTATGAAACTGACGAAATAGATAAAAACATTGGTAAAGGGGAGAAAAGATAAGTACCATGATATTTATTCTTCTCCATAATATCCACAAACAATGAACTGTTCACATAGCCTACAATCATGTACATATTTTTAGCTTGCTATCTTAGAGACATCACTTATCACAGCCACCAGAAGTTATGACAGTATGAAATATATAAGGAGGGAATAAACTTGCCATGATGAACAACAGGTTTGACACCTGTTTCTTTTAGAAATACAATGGCAGGAGCAGATTCGACCCCTAACCTGTGTAGATAGGACAATAGGTCATATCACAAAATATTTCAGTGAAAATTTATCATGGGAGCAGAGCAAAAAGGTATAGTCATAACTAGATAAAAGTTATGCATTTCACATCAAAGAGATCTGTATTCACATAAAATTATAGCCCCCTTTCTTTTCAATATTAGACATGGAAGAGGAACCAATCATACAAGAAGAGAATATTGCCTGGACAACATGTATTAGCTGACTAAAATCACGTCATGAAAGTTCCATCTAGCAGTGGTCAATAGTCTTTTTTAGGATGCTGCAATAGGCTGACTATCCGATCAACATATTGTCTTTCTCTGTTATTAGCTAAAATACATCAATTATGAAGCACTTCAAGGTAACTTATAAAAGGGAGTACCTCAAGGTACTACTTAATGACACCTGACCATAGCAATCAATGCTCAAACTCTGTTGCCGCACTTTTGTAGGTTAATTCTGTTATTTGTAGACATATAGCAAAGTACAAAACTATAAACGACAAGATTTTCAGGCTTCAAATCAGTGGAGATGATTGGTTCTCCACAACAAAAAAACGTTATTTATAACATTACTTGTACACATCCCCACGCACATATCGGTTGAACAGTAATAAAAAGGCAACCAGGTTGCTAACTGAAAATAAGATTCCGGGTATATTTGGAATGCTATTTGTGAAATTTGATAAGAAGAAGAAATTAATAAAATGATCGGCTATATAGAGAAAAGACAGGGGATTCACGTTCAGCCCAACTAAATTGGAATTGAGGCCCAGCTGATTAATTGTTAGAAAAAGAAATTAATATGCAAGAGAGCTGAAAGAATAAAGAAGGAGATACAGACATCCTTTAAAGATAATATAATCAAGTTACCTACTCTAATTTAAGTCCAAAATGAGACAAATTTTAAAGAATGTGGAAAATGTTAGGAGAAT
Source organism: Solanum etuberosum (assembly GCA_029582245.1). Lineage (NCBI taxonomy): Eukaryota > Viridiplantae > Streptophyta > Magnoliopsida > Solanales > Solanaceae > Solanum > Solanum etuberosum. The sequence goes on along the minus strand of JAJONR010005496.1, from coordinate 55,919 downwards.
TATTGACCTATGCATTCTTTACAATTTAGGGATAAAGAAAAACTACTAAAAGTTGGAATCAACAACAGATACTGAACTAGTTTTAAAAAAATAAAAAAGATTAACTAAGAAAATTTAAAAAATCAAACAAATTCAATAATATAAGAAAATAAAGAGAAGTACTCTCTTCATGATAGTCCAATTTTATTTTATTTTAAAAAGTTGGTAATATGCCTCTTTTGCCCTTTTTGAAAAAAAAAAATACTCAATGTGTCGTGTTCAAAATCAGCTACTTGTATAGTTAGAAACTCATACTCCAAATAATATCATTCATTTAAGATGAGGGAGTAACTTTTAACGAGTTTGAACACCAACTTATTATACCCAGGAAAAAATATATTCATACTTAATCTAGAACCAGATATATTCATAATTCAGGAAATATATGAGAATGTAATTATTTTCTCCATGTTATTACTATCAAAAACATGCGCATAAAGTAGTTTTGTACCCAAAACAAGACTAAAATTTAGAATGATATGACACTTGATGCCTTCTAGTCAGTAATATAAGTCTTCTCTTCCAATAATGTTTTATTGTTATTCTTTAGATCTATGTAACCTTAAACTGTTCAACACACAAAATCAACTTCCAAGCTGTTCCACATTCACTCAATGAAGAAAAACCAAAAGATAATGGAAACCAGTGAAGCTATGAGAGATGATAAAGAAGGGAGAGGAAGAACATTTGAGGACAAAAGAAAAGGAAATCAAGAGCCTATTCAACACCCCTCTCCCACCAAAAGAAAAAAGAAAGAAAAATTAACATGAGAGGGAAAGGAAAAATACACAACATAGAGGGTAAAAGAAACAGCAAACTAGTGTACATTACATATTCCACCACAATGAAGATTCTCCTTCCTGCCATAGCACGAATGCGAATGTAGCATAGGCTGAGTAATTCTTAGCAGCTTGACGTATAAATGGTGTTGCCCGCTCTCCAGTTTGAGAGAAGAAAATGACCTTGACCTTATCATTGAGCAAAACAAGAAACTTATCAGATTCTACGCAAGCAACCTAAAACAAGTACACATGGCAGCACCAGGGTACTAAAGATGACAATGACAATTGAAAAATATCTGCACATGTTCAAGCAGGGTGTATTCTTGCCTAAAATAAAATTAGTCAAGCTAGACTAAATATAATGTGTGTATGCAGCCAATCCAATACAAAATACTAAAACCCGTGACAGAGAGTATAACATGTCCTCAGTTTCTAGGAAAAGGAAGTTTCTTCCTACAATCATCTCCAGTGTTTAAGTTTGGCCAAATCTCTTAGAATGATATAAATTTTCGTCTATTTTAGGTGATGGTTAAGTTTGTCTTACAGTCCGGAATTTAAACCCTAAAGTCTACGATTTTCAATATTTTGTCGAAATCCAAGCAAGTATTTTGACGCATAGTTGTCTGAGGATTTATATCAACCGAGTAGTGGGGACCTAGTGTTAAAGCATATTCTTCCTTTCAGGGGCTGGGATTCAGCTTTAGTTTCATGGATGAGCCATGTGTTTCATAGAAGTGTGTCCTTCAAAAAATGACACAAAGTGATCCTAACAAGAAGAGGACGGTTCTTTGGATATCAAATTTTAGGAGTTGGGTTAATATTGGTAATATTGGATATTGAAATTAGTTATTCCAAGTGCTTTTGATCGATATGGTACTAAGTTCATATGTTTGGCACTTTTTCAATGTCGTGAATTGTGCACTTCTCTTCAAAGAAGCAGTGCACTTCACTTCTCGTTTTTCGCTTCAAGTCTCATTTTGTTGAAATCTTAGAAAGTACTTGTTTCTACTTCGACCAATAGTTTTCCAGGATTTATATCAACTGAGTAGTGGACCTAGTGATAAAGCATATTCTTCCTTTCAGAAGGCTGGTGTTTTTTTAACAGAATGTCGGTATTTATTTTAGCTTTAATTTTAAATACTAAGGGGTCGCTTGGTAGCTGACTAGAGTTATGCAGGGATTAGTAATACAAGGATAAATTATGAGGGAATCTATGTTTTGTTTTATGTGGCGCTTAGTTTCATGTATTAGTTATTACTGCATAAAATAATACATGAATTTCCTCATAACTTGTATATGTTTTAGTTATGGGGGTTTCTTGCAAACCAAAGACTGTATTAGGTATGTAGAATTCTATACATAGCAAAAGAATGCTGCCAAACATGGTATTACATATGCAGGATTTAATACATGAATAACTTAAAGAGCACACGTTGAAAAGTGTTGCTTTGGGATCTAGATTTTTGGACAGTGATCGATTCCAGAAGAAGAAACGGCCTAGTAAAGGTGATTGCATTATGGCAATACTTTACAGAACTTATTGGTCACCTTTCAAAGGCAATGTTTGAGCAACATCCCAATATTTTAACAAACAAAAGCCATTAGCATATCATAATTAGAGGAAAAAGTTAACAGCAGGATGCTCTTCAATATGGTTTTACACTGATAGAGGACTACGTGAATGTGACCTTTGATAATTGCATTGTGATGACCTCTAAAAATATTATTAGCATAGATGCGGATGAACTGGTAAATATAAGGGTAACTCATAAAGGATACTTTACTGTGCGTATTAATCAAGCTAGTCAATTATAATTGCAGCAACTGGCTATCGCTCATCACTTTGTTTTCTGTCTTTTTTACAACTGAAGTAGTTGGGAAGGGTGTTAGAAGTTGTACCTTGTGAAGTTTGCTTTTCAACAGAAAATCTTGAGCCTGAAATTAAAAAGGAACTGTGAATCAGAATATTTAAAACTAGTCAAATATCAAACTGTACTTTATTGAATGCAAAGCTTGTCCATCTTTCAACAAGTTAAGCACAACATTTACATGTATATTGATCATCTAGGAGTTACCAGATATAAGAATGTGAAAGTGGAAAAACTCATTATTTACAACTAGAAAAATACATCTGTCTGTTAGCCTGTTGGACCAAGCTTTTTGGGAGACGAGGAATGCTTATTATTATTTTTTAAAAGTAATTATTTTGAAGAATTAAGGAGTTTGGCCTAAGCTTATTTTTAAAGGAAAAAAGGTATTCTAAGTAGTAGCATAAACCACTTTCATGCTTCAGACTGGAATCGAAAATTTATAACTTCTCCTCGGAAGCACAAGCAGAAACGGAAGTTAATTTTTCAGGAATACTTACCAAACTATCCCTCTTAATTTCTCTATCTGTATCTCTGTTATAATAACAATTATGTAAGATGTATAGATTTACCAATCATATGAATATTAAGTAAAATATTCCAATAATTACTTTGACTTAAATATATTTATAGATAAAAAATTTATGTATGTTTTTTATTTATTTTTAAATTTCGTTAAATAAAATTGAGAATTTTAATTTACAGTCTTCCATAATATATATTTAAAATCATTTATCGGTTAAAACAATATGGATTGTAAAGTGAATCTTTACCCGTCTTTCTCATCATAATATAACGCTAAAACCACCTCCTTGAAAATTTGGTCAAACGAAAATTGTTTCTCTAATACTAAGAAAGACACTTCTCAATTCCAAGAAAACAAGCTAGTTAAAGTTTTCGTTCCTAAAATCTGATGAACCTGCTATTTCAGTTCTCTCTCACACACTAACCCATCCATCAGTCTAATTGTGCAACGAGAGCAGAATAAAACATAAGATGAAAGCTAAATCACATATGTTACCATTGACTCCTTCGAGTAGTACCGAATACGAGGCAAACTTAGAATGGACATTGCAACCCAATCGGTAACTGAATCAACGGAAAGTTCTCCGTCATACCTAACCAGATTATAAATTATCATTAGCAAAATACAATAAGCAGGAAATTGTATTGAAGTCAAAGTAAGTGCACACTCTAGTTTTGAACTTTAATCAAGAAACATGTCTGCATGGCAAGAGAATAACATGAAGAATGGTGAGAAAAGGAAACTTACCTAGACATGCACCTTAAACCTCTACAACCTGGGGGGAAAGCCACAAGTGCTGGAATTCCTGTAAGTGAGGCAATAAGTCAAGTTAAAAAGGGTTGAAGAAATGTGGGAAATACATGCATCCGTGTCAATTAATCCATAAAAGCATAATGAACTTCCTGCAACTCCAATTCAAATTTGGTGGACGAGATGAGCCCTACAAAAATTGTAAGGTAGCAAAAAAACAAAGGGTAAGTCCTAGATGAACATTACAGTGGTAAAAAACTATCTGATTTAAGTCAATCTCTTCGGGCTGTGGCCCTTCCCTGGACACTGCTTACGCAGTCAATCTTGATTCCTTCATCTTAGTGCCAAAAATTAGACCTAGTGAGCTGAGTGGTGCAGAAGATTAGTGTATCAAAAATTCTTCTCCTACCAATTGCACTTAATGTATGCCCCACTGAACACAAATGTATAATTTACACAATACATCATCTAAGAAAGAGATTCATGACATGACCATTGCCCCGACAATTCAGTTTCAATGTCTCCAGATCATCTACTAGTGCATAGGCTTTTTTGTATTGTCATCTCATATGTACTATTTTCTAAATTCGATGAGCTATAGCATTTCAAGTCCAACACATATTCCCTCTGATGAATTTAGAGAAAACATGATTCAGAACCTAACAGCAGCCGTTACTGGTCAAGTGTTGCAGTCAAGTTCCGAACACCACATAAATGCAATCAAATTCTTATCTCATTCAATCCAAAATATATATTTATTTACGTATTATATGTTAACAATTGAATCCCACACGTCTATAGATGATTCGGCTAGAAGAACAAAATATAAGTCATAAATATGAACTCCATGAAGTGTGTTTGAAGTTGTATTTCAGCAGAATACTATATAACAGCTGCACTTTTCTGTTGAAGCATTTTGGAGGAATGACAAAGTAATATTTACATTTTTTTATTAAAATACTTTCCATGTCTAAAATATGGTAGTCCACCAGGTCTCTTCTCAGCTAGATATGTGGCAAGTTGAACATCAGCAAGATCAATAACTCCAGTATCTGCGACCCCATCTAGCAAAGTAACTGAAGATACAAGGCAGAAGAAATAAAGGGAAATATACACAAAATAACATTAGCAGGGTAAAAGAAAAATATACCAAATAACATAGCAAGATTACAGACAGAATTAATGTCTGCAAGAATATTCAAACTCTTACCAATTCTCTTCCATTTGTTTGAAAATTGAGCACATCGTGCACTCCCCGGAGAGAAAATCTAGACAAGAATTTTGATCAATGTTTCATCATAGGAGTAATTTAATGAAAAAGTACAAACTAAACAATGAAAAATGATTATACATCTCTCAGAAACTATACGACAGATATTAAGCAAAGTTAGTAGCACAGGCTCATCATGCAAAAATAGTTTCATGGCATGTCATTGAGCGATATATCTGGCAATGCACTTCATAACACCCAGATGTATAAATGAAGGAGTACATTCTAGTAGATACAACAGTATGCATGGAACTCTCCATGTACAGGGATTGAATAATGAAAGCACAAACTAGTAGATACATTAGAATTTGAGTAAGAAAACCAGTTTGGCACACATATTTAACCTGAATTAGCAATGCCTTATCAGTTTCAAGCTTGGATAGAAAATTCGCAGAGTTGATGACATCAACAGCATGGTCTTCAGGATCTAAGGTATAAAGACAGAGAAATCTGCATCAGATAAACATTTTTTGAAACTGCATCAGATAAACATAGATAATGACTCTCGAAAGAACAAATCGAAACTACACTAAAATCACTTGAAGTATCATATTATCCCTCGTTTATATTTCAGTGGGGTTTAGGGATGGCACCGGGGAGGAAAGGTGATTTCTGAAGAGGTGTTTACAAACCAAAAGAAATTGTCTCCAGGAGAGGAAGGGTGATTTCTGAAATACTTCTTCCAACGTAGTGCTCTTTAGCCTTTTCAATAACATGCTGAATAGGGAAAGAATAAATATATTAAAACATAAAATAGAACACATTAATAGGGAATCTGAAGAATGTACAGATTCCAATTTTTGGTACTAAAATCATTTGTACAAACTTTTTTTGATACTGGTAACATTAAATCATCTGTACAAACTAGAACAGAAAACTTACGAATTGCTCATCAATGCTGAATAGGTCATAGTCTCTTTTCCAAATTTTATTTGTCAGCAACTCAAAAGCATATCGAGCCTGTGAAAAAATTATGCACTGATCATGATATGGGGAAAATTCTTGGTATGGAGAAAAAATAAGGCAGATTGGTCATGATAGGTGGTGCAAGAAGCCAGCCAACAGGAAAGTAAAAGTAACCACTTCATAGCTGTCCAAAATAGAAATATCAAGACCTCTAATCACAGAAATGGCGGCAGCTACGGACATACCATGTCACCAGGAAAAAATGCTAAGACGTGTCTTGCAGATCTAATTGCATGCCCATGGTTAAGGGCATTGAGAATGCACAAGCCAGCAATAAGAAAACAAACACAATGACAAGAAGCTAGCAGATAGAGAATCTACAAATATTTGGATGGTTGGTATGAGATAATCTTTTAAGTAAAAGAAAATATTTTTTCCAAAAAGCAAACAATTAGAGTTAGAATCAAAAGAAAATGTGAAAAGACCAGGGAGATCCAACAGCATGAGAAGAAATATAATGCAATGCAGTCTTCTTCTTTCTTAGATTGTTGTCCATTAATAAACCTGGTTTTCTAAAGTTTTTCCTTCATTCAAGCCATAGATTTTTTTTGAGAAAGCCTTAAACTAGGATTGCTTTGCCACCAAAAATTTTAAGTGTACCCTCACATGTCCTACATCCACTTTTTCTAGGCATGTTAAGTCACCCATCATATAATGTAGAATCTACAATAGAGACTTAAAATTGGGAACTCATGCTTGCTAAATGTTGGTCAACTATCTGAAACCATTAAGCAGAATCACTACGCTTCATGATTAACTGTCCTGTTTTTAAATCCATCCGCAAACTTAAAAGAAACGTTCTTCCACCACAAACTTAGAGTGATGAATGGTTTGGTGGGACAACTGAATAAAGATATGCATGAAGTGCCCACCTTGATCCCCACATGCACTCTAACTTCAATTTATGTAGGACATCAAGCAGAAAGTTGGTCAATTGGTGGGGCCAAGGAAATTCAACATTGAACCAAAATTTGAGCTTTGAAGACCATTGACTAAGGACAAAACAATCGGTAAACATGTACTTGTTTAGGTTAATAAAGATATTGGGTGTTCATTGACTCCATTGCTATAACAAGATCAGGGCCTTGCTTTAAAATCATAGATAAGATCAAGGACAACGGAAATTGCAGATTTGAAAAATAGGATGAACTTTCACAATACCTTTGCCTCTATGCCGCTATCAAAAGATCAAGAAAAAAAATAATAAGGGACATTAGTCACCAGGAAATTTTTTGGCATACAGATGATACTTTTTTCCTTTTAAAACCACATGCTAGTTTAATCATGCTTCAGTTTTCAAATAAGGAAGTTGAAACGCACCATTCACTGTACAGCAAAATAATGTCAAATAAGTGCTGACAACTAACCTTGATAAAATCAATGGTAGAAGGAACTTCAACACCTGAATTCCTGTATATAATACAATTTTATTTCCAGCAAATATAATCCAACAAACAAACCAAAGCAACGTTTTTTCGTGCTAATTACTGGATTTGATAGCAAAGATGTGCAAGTGGTAAAGTGAAAGTGCAATAAATTCTAAGCACATTTTGTACATATCTCATAGAAAGCATCCATATAATGTCCATGAAGTCATATCAACTAAACCTCATCCAGCAAAGGGATATTAAAAAGGGAAACTTTCAAAATAGTTTGCTTCATTGCGAATAATAGCAAAATGTTAGGGGAGGAGGGAGGAGGGAGGAGAGAGGCGAGCGAGTTCTGGGAGAGAGTGGAGAGAGTGTATTTTTTCGCAAATTTTGGTGGAAAAAATACAAATACAAACTGATTTTTATCAAAATGAATACATATTAAGAGGAGAGAGGCGAGCGAGATCGAGAGAGGGAGGAGAGAGGCAAGCGAGATCAAGAGAGGGAGGAGAGAGGATTGTATTTTGTATTTATTTTGCATTCTGTATTTATTTTGTATCAATTGTATTCGAAATACAACGAATACAATTGTATTCATCCTCTCTTTGATTGGATACAAATACATATGACAGAGAGGTTGAATGCATATTATATTAGTATGACTACAAATACAATGATACAAACATACAAAATACAATTTTTCGAATACAATTGAAAGAAAATACAAAAATCTCACATATATTTGATTGAATACAATTGATACATAAAACATTTGAATGGATTTATTCTTATTGGCGGGAGAGGGAGAAAAATAAAGAGAGAGAGGGAGGAGAGCAAGGGAGAGAGGGAGAGGGTTTGCTATAAAAACAACATATTATTGTTTATTATAATATTTTTAAACTATAGATGTTTTCCATAAAGAAATTGTAATTTTTGCCATTTTCCATAATTTCCCTATTAAAAACATACTAAGTCGTTGGTGGACCTTTTCAGTTTTTGCCCAAACAATGGAAATAAAGTCTCTGAAACACACATTGATAAGAAAATGGACATGGAGCCTAACTGAACCCCCTAAAGCTAGTTCACGAGGTGAGGATTTCCCGAAACCACATAAGGAGACCAATTATTCCATCTACCACCGAAAGGAAACCTAAAACACGTCAAGTTACAATTTTTTTATAAGTATGAAGCAGGATTCTCAAGTTACAATTTATAATCCAAGCATCAATTATGAAATTTAACGCTTTGCTTAGTTTAAGGGATAATTTATAAGCACGGTAGAGTGGCATAAGGGTGTGTTTGGTATGAAGGAAAATGTTTTCCATAGAAAATGATTTCCAAGAAAAAAAATTCTTAGAAAACAAGTAGGTATCTTACTTACTTTCTAGTGTTTGGTAAGGAAGCAAGATAATATTAACCCAACAACATTTATATGTTGTTTAGCAAAATACTATGGCGGCGGGATGGGATGGGGAGTGGGGGATAGGGGTGGCGAAGTTGGGATGATCAAGGGGTGGAGGTCGGGGGGTGGGGAGGAGACAATAAACTTGGAATGCCATTTATGCAACTTGTTTTCCCTATTTCTATTAGGGAAATCATGTTCCTTATTTTTAAGGAACTTATTTTCCCAAAGAAAATGTTTTCCAAATATTTTGACCAACCAAACATGAGAAAATTAGAAAACATTTTCAGAAAAATATTTTCCTCCTTACCAAACACACCCTTGTTTTTCTTTCCATAAGTTCAAATTTTCAAAGAGGTGGCATAGTGGAGCTTTGTTTTATCGATTAACTGAATTTCTAATTGAGCATAATACATTCGGGATACGTAAGGACATCTATCAAGGATGAGTAGAATGAGTTAGAGAAAGATTAGTGTAAATAAGAACTATCTGCATAAGAGGGTGCAGGGTTAAATATTTGAAAGATTATGGTGAACCCCATCAGCAAAAGAGGCAAGGATGCTGATTGTCTAAAATGCAATAGTACAGAGTAAAAGCAAAATTAGCACAAAATACAAGGATTACAAGTACAATTGGTGATGTGTCATCCACAAGATATTAGCAAAAGTGAAGATTCATAATCGGTATTAAACTACCATTTCCGCCTGAACTAGTTTAACTATAACACAAAGGCAAACCCAAACAGAACAGCTATTTTAACAAGGCCCATTAACGAATTTCAAAGTATTCTTAGGGGAGTGATGAGACCTGTAGACTGAGACAAGATTTGAGCATCTACAAATTTCATGACAACAAAATCAGTACACCTACATGATGAATATATTGTACAAAGTATGAGGTTAATTCCACACACCCTAAAGGTATGGTTTTGGAGCCCACAGGCACCCTCAAAAGCTTAAATGAGACAGAACACCCCTTAACGAGGTGGACTAACCACTCAATTACCAGAAAAAACTCGACCAAGAAATGTTCATGTTCTACTTTCAGAGTATAAATATCGAAAAAACCCTTAAGAGTAAGATATATCTTTTTCAATTTTCTTTGTTATATATCAACAAGTTTTTGAGGGTCTTTCGTTTGTGAACACTCTACCCTCTCCAGACCCCGCTTGTGGGATTTCATTAGGTATGTTGTTGTTGTGTATGTCACTAAGTTATTCAACATTATCTGTATTTGTCAAAACTGGTTCTGAACATTTAAATACAACTTGAGTGTCAATGAGAATTTTAATATATTAGCTACTTAACCAAAAATTGTGATAAGTATGAAATCTTGTAGTAGTAAAATAATTTAGTGTTGAAACATGAAAGATATACTGACAGGTATAACAAAAGATAATCAAGAACTTGTCGTATTATTAACAGTAGAATGCCAGTGAAAAGGGGATACCACTTTGAAGAGAGTTTTTCGTATGCCTGATTGACTTCCTCAATTGAACTATGCGCTCTGATACCCAATACTACAAGAATCAAGCCAATTAATTCAAGAAATGAGAAAAAACGAGGAATACATCTTGGAAACATAATCATAATGAATTAATCAGAGTGTGGAGTCACCATCATAATGCGAACGAGGGAAGGCACGAGGAATCACGATTAGTTGATAGAAGAGCGAAGTAGAGAAAAGTATAAAAGGGATAAAGTAGGCCTTGAGCGTCGACGCTAGAGAAGAAGTCGCCGCTGGTTTTGCCGGAACCCTAGAAACGGAGGATGTCGCCATGATCGAACGCTGCTTTTTCGGGACAATGTGAGAATCTTCTTGGAGTGTGATTTAAAACTGTGGCCGGAATCCGTTTGATTCGTTTTTATTCTATCGGGCCGGGCCAAGTATTTCCATATTAACGTTTTTGCGGTTGGAGTTCTGATTATTTTTTCTTGAATACCAGTACTCCCTCCGTCACTATTTACCTGTCAAAGTTAAAATTTCGAGTGATCTATCAAAATAAATATTTTAAATATTATAATTTATAGCATTTTTTATATAATTTTTTAAATAAAAGTTATTTCAAAATAAAATAAAATTTCTATACTTAAATTTACGATCAAAATTTATAAATTTGATCATATATAGAAATTTTAATTATGCCATATGAATCGGAATAAAGAGAGTATTGTTTAATCAATTGCTTTATAATGTATATTTTTGTCATCCATTTGTAAAATTCTGGTGTGATATAGAGTTAGTAATAAATACTAATGCTTTTATATTTGTATGTGATGTTTGCACAAAGTTAATAGATGCAGAGGCGGAGCCACTTTATATTACTAGGTTTCAATTGACACTCTTTAGCAAACTACATATGTTTATTTAAAATTAAATTTTCAATTTTGTATATAAATATTATCTTGATTTCCCTTGCTTTTTTTTCTACAGTTGTCTACTTTTAAATATTTTGATACACCCACGGTAAAAAAGAAATTGATTATGCCACTAAATAAATGCATTATATGTATTTGCATATATATTTTTATTATTTAATCATAGTTAATTAGCAAGCAGCTTCACCTTGTTAGATTACTCCACTAAAATTACTTTAGATGATTTAGTGAAAATATTAGGTGTGAATAAGTGTTTATGACTGATAGTTAATATCTAATGTTAGACTAATTATATAAATTTGTGTTGGATAAAATTAGGTTACACTAGCATGAACAATCAATTTGTAGGTTCAATTTACGATCATACATTACTTATTAAAAATAAAATAAAATTGGTGCATTGAAATGTCCTGGTCCAACAAGCCCATATCGAAGGCCACTAAGCTGAGAGAATGTTGTTAATAGCTCAATTGTTGTCACATGCTTGAAAAAACAAGGGTTGAACTTGTTTTTCTCTTTCCCCTTATCATCATGTGATCAATATTTGCATTTGAGAAGATACATAGATATTGATACAATGTTATTTAGTCAGAGTAACGTAAAAAAATGATCTTGTAGCTATATTTTTGGTTTATATGTGTCTTATTCGTTGTGTTCTTATTTTATTGTCACTTTAACGTTACGTTTTTCACATATTTATATTGTGCAAAACTATAGAACCAAAAACTCTTCTTAAATTGTCTAGGAAAGTCAAGGCTTTTATAAATTACAATTGACTTGTGACAACCTACATAAAATCAATAAAGAAATGATATTTCTTGATCACTGGCTGTGAAATTAAAAGTTAAGTTAACATACTCTACCAGGATTAATAGTAAGAGTATAAAAAGTAGGAGCAAATGCTATCATGAGAGAGAACCAAAGTCTCTTATACCATGAAACAAAGTTTATGTTAAGTTGATAAATGAACAATTAAAATAATGTACATAAACGGTGTAACATATTTTCTTAGGTGAGTTGTTTCATGGTCTTAATTTTGTCATTTTGTGTATTTAACAACTTGTATTGATCTAGTGGTTGAGGCTTCAGTTCTTGGGTGGGAGGTTAAGTAGCCGTTGAGACTTGAGTTGCTTCACCTGTCTGTTTCATGGTCTCAATTTTATCATCTTATATATTGAGCAGCTTGTTGATTTGATGGTTGAGGCTTTAATTCTCGGATGAAATTATAAAATAGACAGGTAAAATAGCTCAATCGCTACTTCTTCTATAAGGGAATATAAATATAAACTAAAGTGTGAATCCTTGGCTAGTTAAAAAGACATGTATATAAAGCATTATAAAACACAAATAATGGTCTTTAAATTGAACCAATCGATGCAAGTTCATTGGCACGATCAAGCCAGCTACCACATTCAAGCGAATTGTCCCAAGCACAAATTTCATTCCGCCGATGTACTCATTGACTCATTGTCAGTGGACGGTGTGGGCTTAATTTAATTCATGACTTTAGATGCGAGCATGTAAAAATGGATTTAAATTATAATATATAGTAGATATGAATTCATAACTTAAAAATATAATAATTTTCAATATTAAGAATCCTAAAAGGTTAAATTCATATAATATTTTAATCGTGAACTCGTCTTTATGTTCACTTTCACTTCAAATAGATATAACAATGTGAGCTTTTTCGATACGAATCAAACTCCAATTTGAATACGAGACGTAAGATAGAAAAAAATATATGATTCTACCGTTTACATAACAATCAATGGTAAAATTGTTAGATCTATCAAACATCGCAATCAACCAATACTAACTAAATTTTGAATTGTGTCAGTCCTGCTACTTGCTAATAGTGTATCTTATCAAAATTGATTATCCATTTAGCAATAAGACAAATCCCTATGGATCAATTCAGATCCTCCATATTGTTATCGTCATCAAGATAGCCGCCAATTGGAGATTAATTATGACAATCGATCATTGACGCAATCAGAAACTCATCATACTTGAAAAATTAACATGTAATTTCTCTTATGTAGAAAGATTTTATAATTTTGTGTATAAATAATGAAATATTTACCTTATTTATGTAATATAATTTTTCTACTAAAGAAACTTACTTGACCACATGCTATAATATGATATACAGGTGATCAAATATCAATATGTCATGTTATATCTCCCAAGTGATGTTTGTGGTGTTATTTTACATGTACAATTGGATTATATATAGCAAAACGTGTTCCAGAGCAAAATCCCAACAGATTTTGCCAACATTCAATGAACTTGTTCATCATTTTCATTGACTTGAACCATGAAATTGACTTTACTAACATTATGACATTGATTTTAATTTCTGTGATTGGAGAGATTCAGAAAATTCTTAGATGAAGCAAGCACCCATGATGACGGCCTAAATTCTTTTAATTTCTTGTTAGGTTTTGCTCGCAATTTTGATATAAATGTATGCATGCCAAAATCAAATAAAATGTTATCCGGTTACGGTACACATTGAAATTTTGTGGGACTTTATAAGACGAGTTCAATTTTAATTAGAGTTCTTGAAGGCTACTCTATCATAAACTCTGCTCATGCATATATAAAAGGTAATACATTCCCTTGAAGAGCGATCATGAAAATTTCATAAATTCATAGAATATTCACAAAGAGATCAGATGTGTCAAACTCTTTTTGACAATTAAATACATCAAGAAAATCAAATAAATCTCAGAGAGGTCTACATCATCCTAAATTCGGAAAATATATTAGTCGAAATACGGAGAAATCTTAAGAGGAAAAAATCAATTGATAAATAAATTTGTACTCACAATCTTAATAAATAAAATTATTATTTTTATTTTATTCTGTAACTATAATATATTTTTGAGAAAAAATATTGCAAACAATCACAAATATAGAAATATGTTGAATAAACATGCAAAGTCCCAAATTGCTTTTCACAATTCAGCATGGACAGAATTTTACGACTAGAAGAAATATAACTAAGGCATCTCCAACCCTATATTTTATTTTATCCTCTAAATATAGAGTTCTCTATTTTTTCAGACAATCAACTCTAACACAATTCTCTATTTTATTCTCTAAAAAAGAATCTTCTTCTTTCTCCTTAATATTATATTATTATTTCTATTTCATTCTTATTTTCTTATTTCATAATATAAATCATTCTTCTTTTTCCCCCCAAATATTATATAATATACAAATCAATGAACAATTCAAATAAAAGTGAAATCATTAATGAAATATAATTACATAAACATTACATAAATACACAACTTTCAATATTATTACGTTGCTCCCGTAAATGCTCTATTAATGCATTACGGAGTTTAAAAATGAGCATTTTTGTCATTAGATTTTTATATCTCGCTAGAAATTATTCAAATCGAAGATTTTCAAATTATATTAGTGACGAAAATTTTAAAAAAAATTAACATATTATTAATTCGAGACGAAAATAATATATATTAAACATAATAAATTTTTAAAAATACTATATTCCATTTAAAAAGAATTACGAATATTAAATATTTAATTAATGGGATTATATGTAAAATAATATGTTCATTACAAAATAATAGAAATAATAATAAAATAATAAAAAAATAAAATAGAGAGTGTAAATAGTAGTTCTCCACATCTCTATAAATAGAGAATAGAGGGTAATATGAAGATGGATTGGAGAGGGTATTCTCTATTTTACCCTCCAAATATAGAGAATAGAGGGTAAATTAGAGATGGGTTGGAGATGATCGGTTGCATTTGACAACTGCATTTACTACTTTTTTGTCTTTTTATTAATAAAAAGATTATATAACAAAAACAATTGTAAAGGGCACGTGGGATAATATTAATACTCGTTGTGACAAAGGAAAAATAGGATTGAACTACTAATTTATTTTCTTCTCTCAAAATAAGTGTTACTTTAATTAAAATTATCATATTATAATATATAATTTATTAAATTATCCTTATTTAATAAATATTTTTTGAAAATTCTACACTGTTAAAAAAATATGGACAAAATTTTAAGATCACACTTAATTTGATCTAAAAAAAAAATTCACTATAAAATATAATATTAATTTGAGAAAAAGAGAGTAATTTAATGGGTAGGGGAAAAAAATTCAAGAGCTATAAATGACTAACGATTTCAATTCTCCCCCTTTCACACACTATACATGCATATTTTTAGCCAAAAAAAACGACTTTATGTTTAAAAAAGGCTATAGGATAAGCTTCAAAAATAATTTCCATACCTTATCTTAACAAATTTATTTGTTTGCATCTCCAGACTTCAATATATCTTGCATCTACACTTTAGTATCACATAAATAATCCAATGAAAAGAGAACATTTTTAGTATAATGAATTACTGAATTGTGATGATCACTAGACGAACGGCTATATATGATTTGTACATTTGTCCAACGTAACCTATTTATTTTCTGTTTTAATTACATAAATTTTGCAAGCAACCTTTTCTGTAATTAGTAATTTTAAAAAAGTTACAAAGTTTGATTAACTGTTAATTATTTGTAATCTTGTTAAAACGTTACCTCCTCTCGTAACAACTTTTTCGTTTCTCATAATAGACTAATTATACAATGAGGATGTATAAAAGTCTATTATTTTTAATTCTATTGACGCTGAGATTCACTATTAAAAAATAAATTTTGTAGATGAATTTATGTTAGCTACGAGTGAAATAGCGATGAAGTTGGTAGCACGTGCCAAGCACCTGAGGCAAGTATGGAGGTGGGCCAGAGAGAAAGAAATATGATTACGTGGCATGTGAGTGGTAGACAGAAAGGCACCAGTTCGTTAGCCTTAGCCACCAGGTAAGAGTGACGTAACGATGAAACCTGAAGCTCGTGTCCTATTTGGAAATGACCGCGTGATGACCTGGCAAACCGTTAGACAAAAACCTTATTCACTCATTACTTTTTTATTTGTTTTTCGCTGTTCGATGTCTATATTGAAACACTGATTAAATCTGAATTACGTATTGCAAAATTCATTTAGGAACAACATTTTCAATCGAATTTTCTCTATATCCGAACTCAAATCCAAAAACTCTGATTAAAAATAAAACAATTTTATCACTGCACAATTTATGTTGATCAGTTATTACAATTTGCATGCAGAAAAACAGAAGAACAAAAGAAGCACGTCAAAGGTTTGGTAAATAGTGATTATGGGAGGTTGGCCATTTGCCTGAATCACTTAACTGTCCTCCACTTGTCCACTTGTCTTTACCTCCCTCCCTTACTTTTGTTCTTTTCCTCTTTTTCAGATTTTTTTAAAAATTTAAAAGATACTATCTATTTTGATATTCAACAAGAAAATCTGGATTTAAGGTCATATATTTCTACTATTAAAGGCAATTCTATTTGTATTACTGGAGAATATTCCTGAGAGTTTAATTTATCATATGATGACTTAACTTATATTTTGTTGTCTTTTAAAAAATAACTTTTTGTATTGAAGAAAATTAAAATAAAAAAGAAACGTGACTTTCAATTTCTAATATAATAATTACTAGAGGAATGATCATTTGAGAAATCAACTCGTGAATCTAGAATATAGTAGTATATGGCTTCACAAAAGCCCAATAGTTATTTTGTACATACATTACATAAAAAAGATCTTTGGTGGTGATTAATTAATGACAATATATATAACTTAATTTCCATTAAATATATATATATATATTTTAAGAAACAATTACTTGTGACAATTACATTTTAGCACTCTTTGGAGATGTTTCTAAAATCTATAACGACAATGACTCCAATGACAATTACTTGATGTCGATAAAGACTTTAACACTCTTTATTAATATGTACTCATAATTTTATTTGAGTGAAAAATGGAAAAAAGGGGGTCTGGTTCTAACAAATTTAATTAGTCTAGTAAGAAGATCATGCATGATTAGCATTTAATAAGGTCGATGAGAACATTAATGAGTAGTAAGTCCATAGTTACGTTGGATCATGTGAGAATATGTTGGATAACGTTTAATATTCAAAACAATACTATAATAGTAAATGTGAAAACTACAAAGTATTAATTTTATTTATATATAGAGACGCGTTATAATTGGCTACACATGAATTCTCCAATAGAATGGCTGCCTTACAAAATATATTTTTAGATTAGGTTTCTGAATTTTGATAGCGTATGTTTATTAAACAGTATTTGTTTAATGTACAGTTTAAATACATGTGATTTTATTTCAAACTTACGTACCTTAGTTTTCGGTCAGGTTCAATATTTTAAGACCAATACACATTTTAACATTAATAAAAGTCACAGTATAATTATGGAGTAATATATATATTCTGACAAATCATAGCTGAGCACTACCAGATATTAACTACTACGCATATTTATGGTGTTCTTCACTTTATACTGAACTTACCATTTGCTTATAAGTTCAATTTTTGAACTGTTTTCTGATCAATTATTATTTGTTTTAATTGGAAACATACAATACTTAACCAAATAGACATGTTGCGAGTCACAATGTCATTGTCACTAAAATTCCATGATAAGGAAATTTCTGTCAACAATTGATCATATGCCTTGATATTTATGTGAATTGAATATGAAATTTACCAACTTTAGTTCCATTTGGTCACTCATCTTTATGACAAATTTTAATAAATTTATTCATATTGTTAGTAGATATAAACTTAATTCTTTATTTGGTCATTTCCCTTTTACAAATTGAGCTTCAATGGAAGCTAGCTAGGACAGAGCTAGAAGGGCAACTTACGGGTTTAATCGATTAGCTGAACTCAATATGTTTTATTCTAAATTTTATATTTGTATCATAAAATTCACTAAAATGTACAAACTTTTAATAAAACCTAGTTATTAGCATTTGAAATTGTAATTATAGAATTCATAACACATAAAATTCAAATCTTGAATTCGATTCGGTGAGAAATCTAAAACCGCTTGTGTTTACATGAGTGAGTCCACGGGGTGAAGCTTGAATACCAGTTCAGCCGAACGTAATAAGTTTTGCTCAAATAGTGTATTTGTATTAAAAAGTTTATTAAATGTGTATAAATATTAAATTTAGAATTCATTTATTAACACTTGAAAGTTGAAACCATCCTTATAAAGTCACAGCTTAAGCATGAAGGAAACATAGAAACGGCAAAACTTTGGTCATGCTTAGCGCCTTGAAGTGTTCCTTGTTTTTCTAATTTAATGCGTGGCGAGAAGCATGTTTTTCACTTATTTCGTATCTCTAACTCAACTTGATATATACATTACATTATTGTTGTTACAACTAATCCCCTTGACATTTGGTTCGTTTAATTCCTACAATAAACAATAAATATTACTACTATATACTCTGTCAAAAAAAGATAAAACAGAAGAAAACGACTAGGCCCTCAACTATTAACATCATTTCTTTGACAAGACACCACGTGGTTTGGTTAATACCATGTTTTGACATCTGAAACTGGTCCTAAGCACTTTGAGATTATCTCCTAATCATGACACAATTATACACAAATTGTGGAGAGTTGGAGGAAGAAACAGGTCCATGGCATATTGTTTAATTTGAGTCCCAAAAATGTTCTTTGGTTTTTTTTTTTTTTTTAAAGCAATTCCGCTAGGTAAGGTGTGCCTTGGGCTAGTTTTTATTAATACAGAAAAAACAACCTCAAAGAGAAAAGTATCAGCAAACCTTATCTTCCTGAAATCCATTGACAAAGAAAGTAGTTTCACAATAAAAGATTAGTAAGCCAACCAACCTGATCTCATACAATCACAGGCTAACAGTGTTCAAAGTACTACTAATTTATTTTTTTTACAAATTCAATATCACAATAACTAATCGCGGCAGTGAGACAAATGGGGATTGTAAAATGACAACAAAATAAAATAAAATTGTGGTAGGAGTATAGTTTTTGGGACATAATATGGTTACTATGTTGAATGCAACTTAGGGGATTAGTAAATCTATACATATAACAATTAATTTCACACCATAATAGCTATTACTACTTCTGAAGCTCTATGTCTGTTCTTCTTTTTGCCTCTGCGAAGAATTTCAGTAAGTCCAGAAGCAATCAAGATCCTGTTGAGCTGATGTTATTTCAGTGTTCATATCAGTGCTTATACCTGTTTCTTGGGATACACTGATCATGTCTGTTTCCTTTTTGAAACTCTGATGTTGAATGTTCTGTCCATAATTTTCAAGCAAATTCCTTAGAGTTGCAGGATCTTGTATAGGAAATGAACCTGGCTGAGGAAAATTGTGTTGAAGAGGGACATTTTGGTTCCAGGTGAACGAATTTGGAAGAGAGTTTCTTTGGAAAATGTCGATGGAATTCGAGAGAAGAGGGAAATTAGGAGAATTGTTGAAGGAATTGATCATGTTGTTTTCTTGATTCTTTTGAGCAGTAACGAAATTGGAGAAGCAGTGCACGTGACTCGGCGATGAATCTGTCAATGGTGGCAAAACGGAATTGACCATTTCATTTTCATCAGAATTCCCTCTCACAAGCCCTGAAATGTGAATTTTCTTTCCACCAGTTGTCTTTTGAAATACTCTGCAAATCACCCAATCATTCTGTGCAATGGTCAAAAAACATCAATTAGGAATCTTGAAAATAAAGAGGGGGATAAAACAGAGGATTAATGCATAAAGTTTGTACCTTTACTGTTTTAGGAAGATTATTAAGTGATAATCTTCCTTCTAATCTGTATTCATGAGTTACCCAATTTGTTTTTTCACCTCTTGGAGCTCTCCCTTTGTAAAAAACCAAAGTTTTCTTCATACCAACAAGAGATCTTCCTCTAAAAATCTCCTTGTCTTTTCCTGTAGCTTTCCAATAACCTGCAGCAGTTGCCCTGTTTGTCCTCAAACCAGTTGGATACTTCTTGTCTCTCACACAAAAAAAGTACCATTCCTTTTCCCCAATTTTTGCCTTCCCTACAAACATACCAAGAAAATCAGCAACAGCAACACCATGTAACGAGTTACGAAACACAAATAATCGATCAGATTTACTGTTTGCTTTTCCTAGCCAGATGAGTTATACACTGACTATTTTTAGTTTAACCAGACGACTAAAAGGGAGAAATTCAACTTACATGGAAGCTCCCAAGGTTCAATTTTGTTCATGTCAATATCTCCAATAGCAATAGCAGAGAAATTCATATCAACAACTTTCTTAGACAAATAATGAGTAATTAGCTCTTCATCAGTAGGATGAAAGCGAAATCCCGGAGGAAGTTCCATCTGCTGCTGTTGATCATCCATCTTAACAGTTCCAGAAAAATTCTCCATCATCAAAACAACCTAAACACCCTTTTGTAAAATTTATAATTTTTTTTAATAATCAGGTCGTTACCTAACCGTTTAAAAAACAACAAGAAATAATACTATATCAAGATTCAAGAACTAATATAAAGTCTTTAAAAATGATATCTTTGGTCTTTCAGAATCCAGAAGAAAAAATGAAAAAATGGAGAAAGTTGGAGAGAAAAGCAGAGAAATGATTAGAAGAAGGCCATAAATACTGGTCTTTGAAGGAGATGCAGAGAAACGTGAGCTCTAAGGAACTATAGTTTTTCGCCCTTGTTCTCTTATAATAATTTTTCTTCTTCTATGCCTTCTCATATAAACCTCTATACACCCCTTTTTATATTTGACTAAATACATTTCATCTCCTTAAATAAAGCATGTAATTCTGTCAAAATTTCTTTTGTCATATTGTGGTTATTTTTAACTAAAAGTCATGTTTTTCTTTGGAACATATAATTTATTTATATTTGGAATTTCTGTTGTGTAATAGTAGTAGCTGAAGAACCTTTCAATTTTGTTGCTTTCATAAGTTGTTTCAACTGTGTACCAGAACTATAAATCCAACATCACTTTATATGATCATCGTTTCAATTTATTTGTCTTACTCTCTTTTTTTAAGTTCATTTAAAAAAAAAATAGTATTACCTTTTTTTTTTCTTACAACTTTTTAATGTAAGACCACATTTTATAGTCAGACCACAAGATTTAAAAGACTTTATTTTTTCTATACCCGTATCAAGTCAAAATCAGATGAACAAATTGAAACGAAGGAAACAACAATTTGAGTAATTTTTTATTAGGTAATTGAGTGATTTTCCAAAATTAACCTTCCCGGTTCAAAATTCTTGACTTTTGAGCGTGTGAAAATGGGCTACCTTATTAATGAAATAAATACTAAAAAAAGAGGGATTATAGAGAAGGTTTACATCATCTACCTGAAATTAGCTTAAATTCCATTTAACCAAGTGAAATTTACCTTTATAACCCTATATTTATTTTCATTTGAAATAAAAAAAATTGAGTTCATACCAGTTTTCCGCATAATCTCCATGCTGTTAGTTTTCTGATTAGACACGTTAACCTCACATTATAAAACAGAAAATTAGTCTAAAAAGTCTTAAGCTTCTTAAAGGCCTTTCATACTTTCAATTCACAATCACACGAGACTTCAAGATTCTTTTTGTACAACAATATTAAAAAGAACCTTGGAACAACGATAAAGTTGTTTTTACGTGACTTATATGTCATGAATTTGAACCCTGAAAGCAGCAATTAATGTATGCATTAGAGTAGTCTATCTACGTCACATCCTTTGTCACTTTATATGGTGCGTCCCTTTCCTAAACTTTACGTGAACGCTAAATATTTTATGCATTATTATCACTTAACAATTAATTAATATAGTTTAGTATAAAATATCGGGTGCGTTACTTAATTACCTTCTCAATTAGCAGTTTCTTTTAACAAAAATCTGTTATGTATCCCAATTTGACACTAGAAAAAGGGACTTTAAGGGGGGTTTTCTCTTGAAAAGCAATTTCTGTTGTGCAACTAAATAGTAGAAGCCTAGAAGGTCATTAGATATAAGTTGTTGTAATATAGAAGCACTAATAAAGGCCCATGAGAAGATACAAACATATGGGTGATTGGGTGTAGAGAAGTTCACTTAAAAAGATTACTCTTTTGGACTCATCTTCAACTGTTTCTTTTATGTATTTTTTTTCATTTCTCATTTGATATTCAATATTTATATTGACTATTCGATTTATTCTAATTCATATCACGTAAGACACATTAAAAAGAAACACTCACTAACATAACTTTTTTCATATTTAAAATTTAAATTTATAATCTCTGATTAAAGATGAACGGACAATAGTTATCCCCACCAAGACCACCACAATCATTTGATTTGTAACCGTATTTTTTGTACTTACAAAAAGCTTATTATTGCATGCCATCATGTCTTCTTTTTTTAAAATCAATTACACTCTTCGTTGCGACGTATATATGTAAAAATAATTAGTGAACTTTAATCTGTGTCTTACTTTTTATAGAGACGATTATTTGTAATTATATTTTGGGTGAAAGTTAATTTCCTTTTTATTCTTCTAGCTAGGGTTTGGTTGGTCCATCATTGATGAGAACGGGAAGAATTTAAAACTTGTACTCTGAACCCAAATAGGAAACATTAGAGTTAAAAGCATACAACACAACGACATTTGTTATTACTAATCTTTAATTAATATGAGTACATTCAATCACTAGTTAAACCAAAATCTTCATTTTTATTTTTAAATAAAATCATGTGTTTGCTTTAGAGGAAAGAAAATGCTTCAATATTGAATTCAACTTGTAAACTTGTCGTTTGTCATCCTTTACATGCATGAATTTAATTTTATTTAATTTAGACAATGTATGAAACATTTTTGTTATATCAAACTAATTAAGACACTTAATGATACAGTGTGAACACTTTATAATTTATTCATCTTTGTTGTCCTAAAAATGGTAGGATTTTTTTGCACCTAGACAAAGAAGGTTAGTGTGAATATGTCAATGTGAAAATAGAGGTGCATTTACTATATGATACTATACACAAACAATAATGACAACCATATACTAACAATTTACACTTTTAAAGGAAATTTCTCATATAATTGAAGAACCATATAACAAGAGCAAATCCAAAGGAGAGAATTAATAATACACCTTTAATAAGTGTAGAAGTTTATAATATTAGGGGTATGTTCTAAACTTTTCGAAATATTTGAAAATGTCACAAAATATAACCTTACAATGTTTAATTTCTATTCAACCGATGTCCAAGAAGAAAATAGATACTACAAATGGCATGTAGTAACTCCGAATTTATGATATAAATATCAAATTTAGCCCATAAAAATATAATTCACACAAGTATGAATGGATTAGACTAGAGATGTTGTTACTTATATTCATTGGTGGATCAATTTGAGCATCGCCCAAGTAACTCATTTAAAAGGTACGAGCTAATTTGAACAATCTATGTAACCTAAATTGACGCATAACAAAACTGAACCACACATAAAAAATATATTATTATTTTTAGTTTGGGGTTGATTGGATATAGTCATCATAAATCATTAATAAGAAAAAGTCCTTGTTAGTTTGATTTAGTAATTAAACAAACTACGTTTATTAATGTAGAGTGATTTTTATAGTTGGGTGGATTAATTAGTTATACAACACATTGTTCAGCTCAAATTAACCGTCCATTTTGATCTAAACAAAATCTTAATAGCTGATACCTCTACTTATTTATTGATTCAATCTATTTTAATTCACCTAAATTTAGCTCTAACCTATTCATTTCATACACCCTAAAACAATATATTCATGGCAAAAGAAAGTGCTAAAATTTACAAATCTTTTATAGAATAGGACCCCTAGCTTATCTCTTACTTCTTGTAGAAAAGCCTAATTAATTATTGTGAACCAAAAAATATTTTCATATATAAAAAATAAAAATAAAACTGAAAAAAGGACAAGTGGCCTTTCTTTTTCTTAAAAATAGCAATAGTAGAACTTTCTTATTAAGGTAAGAAACCTAACTATAGGAGGGCCATCTGTCCAACATTGCTTTTCTTAATTAATTAAATTACTATAATCTTTTTTTAATAACATTGAACCGTTCAGATTGGCTTAAATAGTCAAACATTCATATCAGCCACCAAAATTTGCCTAATGAAGAAAAAATAGTTAGTGCCGTCATATATAGCCAATAAAAATCATCATCAAAAATCAAAACACACACACTTGGCTACTCTCAATTGTTCCAAGCAAGAAAATATTTTTAAATAAAAAAATTAAATAGTATTTCAAAACTATTCAAAAAAAAAATACTATTTCGGTTGTATATTTCAATTTATATGACACACTTTCTTTTCTAATCATCAATTCAAAAAAGAATAACACATTTTCTATATTTGACAAATATTTAATGACACTGTCAACATTTTATATGTTCCACTTATTTGGTAAAAAGTCTACAAATGTGTACTCTTTTTAAGGATAGTTTGAACCATTACAAACTCTTCTCATATTTTTTAAACTTCATGCTCAGTCAAACTACATCATATAAATTGGGACGGTGAGAGTATAGTTAAGTTGCAACCTTTCTCATACTAATATGATTAAAATACATTTTAAAATGTGGATCAAAGTTCATAAAGAGTCACTTTTGCGTCGACTGCTATGTGCTAAAGGCTGCGGAATAAGAGCGGTAAGGCTTTCTGGATTCAACCCATCTTTTGAGAAACAAAACGTTACAAGTAAAAGTGAACACCGAGGGGAGGGGGGAAGGGGAGTAGTTAGCTTAACTCTGGTTAGACTGGTTTAGTTTAATTAACTCTAGGGTTGACCACTAAACTCAGGATTAGGCCAAGTCCTGTTTCTTTTGTTCCAACACATACCAAGAAATGAGACAGCTAGCTTGGCTTACAAGAATATTGGTTCTTATTGAAAATTACTAATTAGGAATAAAATTAGGTAATATGCATAGGTATCACTTTAATTTTGAATTCTTTACTGTTTGCTTTTTAGACTTAATTCCCAAATCTTTAAAGTAATTTTATAAAATATGGTATAATGATTGACTGATTCATCATGCATTGCCTAACTATCAATTTATAATAAGATGGTGATTGTTTTTTTGTCAGCTCATTGTGATCATGTTTTTAGGTCCAAAGCATACAGCAATTGCCTACAAATAGCTTATGAGGGATTAAATTACTAGGTTTTATAATCTATATGGGATTATGTGTCACTTCTTCTTTCTATCTGTGGATGCAAGATTGCCATGTTTCTCATGTTCACAAGTTTATAAGGTTTGACCAAAAAATAATAAAATCATTCACTTGATAAATCAAATTAATGATCTCACATTTTCTGAATTGACTCTTGCTGTTAAGTAGTACAGTTTGGTTCCTTCTTTAAAGGTTATCGTTATATGTTATGTAATATATTAGTCTGTTTGATCAAGCTTTCAAAATCTACTTATTTAGCTAAACACCTCAACTCTATAAAATATATGCATTTTCTATTACCTCGAAGAAGCTTAGCCAAACAAACTAATAGTCGATGAATTAAGTGATTTATTTTAAATTCGATACATGATTAACATGTTACTACTTATTAATCAATCACAGGTTTTGATTCTTAAATTCTTTTATTTGTGTCTAATGGAAACAATACATATGATTATAGCTACTGGATTTTTGCGGCTTTTCATATACATACGAGGCACTATTAGCGTCTAGAACATAGTATACGAATTTACGTGAATTCACTAGCTTTTATGCAGATCTATATTTCTTTTAATAAATTCATTAAATTTCTATAAATATGTGATTGTAAATTTAGTTGTCATTAATTATAATTAACTTGAAATTATTGCTGAAACTGGTAAACTTCAAATCGTAAATCCGAATCTGCCACAAGACATGTATCTATGATCAGTAGCAGCATGACGCATTGACATGGTGTGCTATAGTTCGATTTTTTAATTTTTAATTGATGGAGAAGATATAACATACCCAAATTTGTGAAAAAATAACATTATCCCTTAGTACATGATGTGTGCAAATATTAATCACGATCTTGTTATTAGCAAAATATAATAAAACGATACTAATTATAACGATGACGATGGTGATGATGAAAATAAATAAATAAAATATTATAATTATAATGATTATATATAATCTCATAAGGAATTAGGAATATACTTAATTTGCCAGAAATAATTGCTCTTTCTGATCTCATAATCTCCTGTAGTCCTAATATGAAACATCTAGATGTCTCTCTTAATATACTAATTAAATCATGCTAGATGTCTCTTAATATACTAATGCTCTGGAGGATAATCATAAAGCTCTAGTAATTAATATATTTAAAAAAGGGGGAATTATTAAAAAAAAGGGATAATAATTTTTATTTTATTTTTAAATTCAAACTATTATTGCCGCTTGAATTTTTTAATACTAGCTAGTCTTTCTTTCAATTTTTAATCAAACAAACTGTTATATATTACTCTTTTCTGAGAAACAAGTTTGAATCTTCAATATATAATATTTTGTAAGTTAATATCATTTAGAGGGCTATTACGTATCATTTCAGAATGTATTATATTATAGTGCATTAAATATAATTATAAATATATTTGGATATATTGTATCGCTTTCCATCGTTATATAATGTCAGATATTAACCAGGACAAACCTAAAAGAAAAGTGTGATATACACGGGATAGAATTATTATAAATATGTATTAATTAAATATTAGACATTGTATAAAACAGTAATAAGCCTCATTGACAACCCAAACCGGAAATTAAGCACCACATAATTTAATTGTTTGGTTCAGAATAATCAATTAAAGAAATGATGTCACAAGTTTATTTGAAAATTTCCAAAAGCCTGTCAAATCTCCGCAAAACTTGGATGATTTCACTTCAATTTACATTTTTTAAAATCTTCCTTGATCTCTAATGGTTGAAAATAAAATATCTTAAATTAGTTTAATAAGAGTAACAACTAGAAAGGCCAGACAAAACCATCGATAAATATGATGGTATGGATAAAATTCTCTCACCAGTAATTAAAAATCTTGAGTTCAAACTTTGGAAATAAATAGACGTGTGATAGAGAGTCATTTCTCCTTTAAGAGTCCTACACAACACAAATTTAAATTAATTAA
Organism: Solanum etuberosum; assembly: GCA_029582245.1. Lineage (NCBI taxonomy): Eukaryota > Viridiplantae > Streptophyta > Magnoliopsida > Solanales > Solanaceae > Solanum > Solanum etuberosum. Next base: position 28,465 of record JAJONR010005496.1, on the reverse strand, counting down.
ATTGTAAATTTCCAATACACAATAGTTCTACTAAAAAGAAAAGGGCTTTAAATAAAAGGTTGATTGAAGATTATCAAAGAAATTCAAGCACTCCATATTTTATTTTAAAATTAAGAAATATTTTCTGGGAATTTAATTATGATCTCCATATTTTAGATTTTGAGGTCATTTATTGAACTTGTTTTCTCCCTATGAGCTAATATTTGGTGGCTTGCCAAATTTAACTTAGAGGGCGTTTGGATTGGCGTAAAAGTTGGTCAAACCTATTTTTAAGTCAGTTTTTAACTTCTGAAAGTGTTTGACAAATATAAAAAATAACTTAAAATAAGTTAGGAAGTGTTTGGCAAGGTCAAAATGACTTAAAATAAGTCAAAACCCAAGAGTAGGTCTCCCCCTACTTTTTATTTTTGACTTAAAAATCATTTCAGTTTGAGTTTTTATTTTTGACTTAAAAGCTATTTTTTTAAGTCAATCCAAACGGATTCTTATATGTGAGAGTATAAAGAATTTTTACACGATTTGTCATGTTACTTTTATCTGTTATGACAAACAACTTCTTTTTACTATCAAGATTATAATAATTATTATTTTTATGGAAAATTACCCGCCTCTCAACAAATTAGTGATGGAAGGGTCCCATTAATCATACTTACGAAAATTTCACACGAAACCTTTAAAGTGGGAAACAAAACAAAAATACAAGAATGTCACCCCCTAATCACACTTCTTAGTTCTATTCTTGTAAATATTTTTAGGATGTTTTTTGCGGTAGTTATCATATGATTGATCACTTTTATTGCTTTTTCTTGCTTCATGCGTATAATATATAACCATTTTCTTTGTGCCAAAAAATAAAAATAAAGTTGCTAGTCATTGTCATTTATTCTGTTTTTTTTCCTCCTATTTTTTCATTGACTTTGCGTCGTGGTATGTAATTTTTACTCTTTAAGGTCATTTCAAGTTAGTTCTTCTTGTGTAACTATTTGGCTTTTCTTCCTAAAATTACAAAAGTTTGTTAACAAATCGCAGGATTTCAGTTTGACGCAGGAAATTAATTAATCAAATACTTGAATAAAGAACATATTGTTTGTTAGTGTTGAAAGGCAATGCTTCAGAGAGGCTCAATATTAATCAATTGGGTGTATTTGTCAGAAACAAAATTAATTTACCATTTGGTTACGAGTCATTTTTAATTTAAGGGAAAAGGGGTAAATATACCCCTCAACTTTGTAATTTAGAGCGAATGTATCATTTTTTTCAGTAAGGCTGATGCATATGTTAGTGATAACTAATGAGAAAGTATTCAAGGGTACATTAAGATTCTTTTTCCCTCAAGGCCTAAAAAGTTGATTTTATACATATAGATTAAGATCAAAACCATATTGTTTTTTTTTTTTTGGTATGACGACAAGAGAAATCCGCAGCCGCTACTCTTTGGGTACGCACGAGGTAAAAACTTCGCTCCTATGCAATAGCTCGCATATCACACAGGAGAGGTAACCCGCACTAGGCAAGTTTGGTGCGAAAAACTCGTTGCTTTCGCTGGCAAAGGGCTTCGAACTAGAGACCTCCAACATGGATAGATGTACTGAAACTAATAATTAACAATAGAGCTCAAACTTGATCTTTTGTTGCTTAAATCTACAAGAATGATGACAATAATTGAAGTGGGCTGGTTAGCCAACTCTGGCATGATCCCTTTGAAAGCAGCAGATAGAGATAGTAGGCCTACCAGAAATGATTAAGTAGAACAAAACAATAACATTTAAATCAATAGGCCCAGCTGATGTTTCCTTCCTTGCCATTTTCTGTTTCAAAAATTGTAATAGAACTATCAACAAATCCAGAAAACTGCTATTTCGGACGTATCTCTACGTCACAATCTTGGTCAATTGGGAGGGTAGCATGTCACAATTTTCTTGTTAATCAAAGCACCATGACACAATGTAAACTAATAACACTTCACTGTACCATTCATCTTCTAGCTAAGGTGTATGCACATTTAGACCATCTTACATTGTATTAAAGGAATGAACCGAAAAAACTGGGTGGAAAAAGAGTAGGGGTGAATTCCCAGCACAGATACCACACATTCTTCCCTTCCTGTCTGTACATCACACAAACAAGTGATGGCAAGATGAAACAATCAAAGCAGCGTCTGCAGTTTCTTGACTTCAGTTTGATCATGTTCCATGCCCATGAGAGCTTGTTACATTCTTGGACATAGTCAAAATAACTAAAAAAAAGTGAGGAAAAAGAGTGTTTAATCAATCATTCATGCACTAATGGTGCAGAATGTGCCGCCTAAAAAACATTCATCCCACTAAAAGAGAACAGTGGTATTCTGCAACTAATTCACATATTTCTTATGAGATGCTATACCAATAAACAGTTCACTAGATCAATTCAGGGAAGCAATTAGAAACAACTCAAGTACCTCCCTCTTTGGTAATTGAGTCTGTGATGCTTAGTATTCAAATCCCACAGGTTTACACAGAGTATGTAACGCGGTATTAAGTAGGTAATCCACTGCCCATCTAGCAGAATCCCTCGTAACTGGGAATATGCATCAAACATCAAAACCCACATATACTTCACGACTTGGTGCATCAAACCACAGGCTAAAAGCATTTTAATAAATAGTTGATTTCATAAAGGATATACACAAAACCAAGTTTTTGACTTTATCAAGTATACATACAAAAACCAAGTTAACGTGTACAAGAGCAGTTCAGATTCGAGCAAACTTCGATCATTTACTGATACAATTAGAATAGGTAATAACCTCGCTTATCAAATTTAAGATATCTTTTTCTGTTTCTTCTCCTGCCATTCTTTGATTTCAGCATCAATTGTTGCTTTCACTTTTGAATGAAACCCAGGGTATGGTTCATAGCCAAAAAGAGATTGGAGGGCCTGTGAGGAACCAATAAGCCATGAAAACATTAGAAAATGCAACCACTGAAAGTACTTGTCTCCTAACATAGATGATAGACTTAGTATAATTACCTCAAGGAGAACAAAGAATGGTGCCATAAGGAAAGCTTGTGCAAGATTGTCCAGAAGGGCAGGTGCTCGCTTCTACAAAAGTGAACAACAATGTCATGCGAACACATTAATGGAAGCTTTGAGAATCATGCATAAAATTACTACAAGTGATCACCTCAAACACTCCATGACCTATAAACTGTCCAGTCCAGCAGAACAATTGAGCCGCTAGAACAACCTGGACATGTGTTTGTCATAGTTAGCACAAACATCACATACTTGATTCAAGAAGAACTAGATAGATTCAAATGTATTCCTGACCAAACAGATCATGCATTATACATCTTTGTCCAGTCCGAGACTGTCCAAGTAGTAATTAGTTATTGGTTCTTTTTCTATAACAGAATCAATTAAACGGTAAGTAAAAGGGTTATCATAAATCTCAGGATGCTTTGTCGTCTTTAGAAACCCAACAGAAACTTCAAACTTGGGATAATCATCAAACTTCTTCAAGCTAAATTAAAACATTGGGAGACTATAGTGGTTTGGACAAAAGATTTAACAAACAAAGAATGAAATGAAAAGCAAAAGACAGAGAATACAATAGTTTAGACCAAAGATTTAACAATCAAAGAAAGAAATAGATAAGTTTTTAACATCTTTAGGAATAGTACAGAAAAGGTAAAAAAATTTAATATCTTTCACAGGCAAAAACAGTGAATAATGACTACCCATACAGATTATTTTTTTTGAAATGAACTTGCTAACTCTGTAATTGAAATACCCCAACTGCCATCCCTAGGTACTTGCTAACTCCCACAAGCATAGGTACAGGGTAACTCTGTAATTGGTTATTGGTTCTTAGCCTCTAACAACAAATAGATGACAGCCAAGTTTTTGAAACCCAATGAACTGCTATAGATAAAGAAGTCAGGAGTTAGATCCCCGCCGCATATAGAGGACCCAGACATCTAAACCAAACTATTTATGAAGATTATTACCAAAATAGAAGTTGTCTATAGTTAAATTCAAGGTAAGAGAGAAGAAAACATCCAAACCCAGTGTACCAGCAAAAAAAATAAAGTTAAAAGGCTGATGGCATAGGTTGGTCATGTGTGATGTATAACATGTTGTGTCATATAGAGTGGAATGCGGACAGTACACAACATGGTAGTTACATGATAATACTCTTGCCAGAAAGTTGTGAAATTGATCAGCGAACAGCTAAATGACTAAATCTTTAAATGAACCATCAGTTCTAGTCCAAGATGTGCAAATTAGCTACAATACAAAAAAATACTTTAAGCTCCCCTCTTTAGCTTTATTTAGCCAGCTGAGCATATTTGTATAGAAACTAAATGACTGCTATAGGTCAGTACTAGAAATGCAAGTAAGAAGTGCATGGAAGCGTCCCAACTTTTCTTCATCTCAAATAACATTTCCTGTAATAATTTTTCGGCAAAATTCCTATAACCTGCTCCCGGTTCCAGCTTGCATCAATTAGCCTGTCCAACTGGTGTAATCAGGAGTTGTTCCTGATTGTATGTCAGTGCAGGGCAAGTGTGACATACAGAGAGAACCCCTAACTTACTTGAAAGGCGACGTGTTTAACGACTTTAACCTTTGAGTGAAATGAACCCGATTAGGCAAAGTAGATTCAAACAATTCATATAGATGCCTCCAATCATTTCCGGAATGAGGTATACTTGATTGATTGATTGAAGGGGTGCAAGAATATAGGAACACATCAAGCACCAGGGGGAATTATGATTCTACGTATGATGGTCGGAAAAGAAAGGAAGAATGTAATAGACAGTTAATTTGGCTTTACACAAGATCAAAATATGGCTTGATGTGACAATAGGCTAAAAAGTTTGCTAGAAAAAGATGAAGTCCTGAGACTCCAATTGCTGGTAATAAGCAGAATGAACAATCAAGGAGAAAAAACAAAGAGGTAAGAGTCCAATTGAAAGAATTTCATCAATTCGCCATCTCATCTAAACACACAAACTCACAAGTCCTCAATCTGTGTAATAAAACCAGTTGTCATGTTTCACTTCTCAAGAGTCAAAACTACATGAACTTTGCCAAAATTGTAAAATACAATTTATCATCAAATTGATAAAACTTGCAACTTTTAGTACTTTTGGTATAGTGTTTGAATATCTTTTAATTGTAAAACATTGAGTTGATCTAATCCAATTTAGATGTGAAGTTAGTCAAACTAATAATTTTTCACTGTTTCTAAAACAACTGTTCTCCAACACAATTTGCAATATCCCAAAACTACGGCAGCATGCCATTAATTCAATAATAACTGATGTAGACAACAAAAAGATTCAAACTTTAAAGGAAATACAAAAGCAACAGATAAAGGGAAAAAAAACCGTTTACCTTCCAGGCGAGAGAGAATCCCAATTGACGAGCAACCATACCACTGGAAACCCAACAAATCAAACATAGCAAAGCAGCCAAAGAGCCAGCTTTCTTGTCCAAACACACGTAGAACAGTGCATACCCCAAAGTAAGCAAAAACCCATAATTAAGGACCAAAGAACTGTGCTCACAAAGCTGAATCGGAGGTAAATTGAAAAGTGAGGGCGTAAATTCGAAAAGAATAAGAGCAGTGAATAAGATAGGCCACACAAACACCATGTGAATCAAGATATTCACTGGATTGCTATGGTAAGCGCCATAGAATGCGAACTGTTTCTCTAAGTCAAAAATTTCCATCTCTCCTTCACCCCCTTTTGGAAATCGATGGATTACGATGAAATTGGGATTGAAATAATTGACCCTATTTGGGATTATAAAGAGGAAAGTAAAGGAAACTGGGAATTTTTATTTATTTTTTTTGCGTAGATATATGACAATAGGATTAAAGGATGACAAATCGGCAAGGTTACTCCTTCACGATGTTGTCAAAGTCCGTGTGCAGCTACTTTTCTCGACCCCAGTAGCGTCGTGTAGTTTCTTAATTATTTGATCATTTTTTATTAACACATCTATTAAGAAATCATTTTACTTTTATTAATTATGAAGGGGATAAATTAAAAATTTAAGATTTTCAAGAAATTTTATATTTTTTAAAGTAATTAATTGAGGGTATAATATGTAAAAAAAAATGGAAAAATCCTTTTGGCCAGAATGGGTTATTTTATCTTTTTAAACATTTTTACTCTTTTAACTAAAATATGAAAAAAAGATCAGTTTATTTTAAAATAAAAAAGTTTTTTAAATTTTTGGTCATTTAGCATTACCCAAAAAAAATTTATACTTTCTTGATTTATCAAAATAGACAAATAATTAAGAAGAACTAAAAAAAAAACAGACAAGTAATTAGATACAGAGGGAATAGTTTTTATAGGTATATAAATTACTCCTTATTAGAAGTGGCACTTGAGGGGTACGGACACTGCTATATGCAGTTGTACTAAAAGTAGCAAAAATTGTAAAATAAACTTGGGCCTATTTTGAGTTCAATGCCCACGTGTATGTATTTTACTTCAATGCCCTCCAATTTTCCTTTTTTTTTTGACACACACATAATATCATCTTACCTTTGTGAGAGACAGCAGGTTTTCACTTAACAGTCCCCAAATTTCTCGAGGCTTCTCTTCCTTGTACTTCTCTCTCTTTTCTCTGTAAAATTGATGCATTTCTTCCTCCAATTTAGTCTCGAAGAAGCTTGGTCGAAGAGTTGTTCGCATTTTCCTTTTTTTCGTCTGTTTATTTTTCTGAAAATTTTGAACAAATCGCAGTTGCAGTCGCAAGGCTGTCCAAGAGAGCCTCTCTCTCACCCTAAGCCGGAAACTGAGTACCAAGAAATTGTTCGAAATTCCCAACTTTTGTGGAACAAGCTTCAGCAATTCTCCGCATCACTGCCTACCAATTTCAAGTTAGTCTAATTTTTGTTCTATTTTACGACTTCAAAAAGTATTTGGAACAGTTTACTCCTTGCATGTTACAGGCATCATAAAGTGGAATCTCTTTTGAGGTATAAAATAATAGGGTAAGTAGAAAGTTGGTTGTTTTTTGTTATAGTAGATAGTACTCTGTTTTAGGTTTTCTAGCAAGTATATATTGCTTCAAATTTCGAGTTTCTGTCAGAATTGTGCCGACTTCTAGAACAAAAATTGTTTCTTTTTCCTCATGCGTGTTGTGATCTTCTTTTGCCTTTTCAAGTTCTTTTCATATTTTCCATTCTCTTTGCAGGTTTGTACTTGCAACTATGCAAATTTTGCAGATTGTTGACAAAGTTTGGTACTTGCCTGGTTCCTAACAACATGCAAAGGTACGAGGTGAAATTTGTTCCTTTTTTCTTTGTTTTTTAATCTTTGAAGACTAACTTAGAGATACCTTTTTCATATTTGGTACTTGATATCATGAAATAGTATAAACCTTTTTATTTTTGGATAGGGCTCTGTTTTTCAGCTAATAATATCTTAAAGTGCTACACTGCAGGATTAATTTGAACCGGTAGTTGTTAAAAGATATGTAACTATATGTGTGAACTTGTGTCTTCTATGAAGTAGCATTTCAATGGGCAGCTGGAGTGCAATTTAATAATTTTTCCAACTATAATCAGGATGGTTTTAGGGTTCAAGAGGAGCTTCATTGCAGCATTGTGCAATTTAAAATTTGAGAAAATATTTTATTTTGTATATCATTAGTTCCAAGTAAGTCTCATCAGTCATGAGGCATAGATACCATGTTAAAATGAAGTGGTCATTAAATACTTTTGTATTTTTGTAGTCCCAAACTACGCATGGGCATGATTAAATGTAAAAGCTCAAATGGGAAGATATAATCATCATCTAAAAGTCTGTCTGTTGGATGACACTTTTCCACCTCTGGTATTTTGTCATTCTTATAACTGCCATACGACAAACAAAGAGTGTAACTTTCCAACTTCAGCTCTTTGAATGCATGGCTTTGGCGAAGGACAATGGGGAAGGAACGTGAAGTCCTGACAATATAGCACTGTAATTTTTTTTATCCTTGCTATTTCTACTCCTTGCAACAGCTCAACTCACATCCGGACTGCCTTCCAAAATTGTACACGAGACCAAAAAAGAGACTTGGGCTTTTGACATTTTATTATGAGCAATGTTGATGACATTCATATAAATTATAATCAGAGAAATCCTTATCTCTGGTGTGTGTTTGTGATACCATAAAACTCTAGCCTCCCTTTGCTCTTTGGTTAATGTATTTCCAAGTTTGTGATTTCACACTACAATGGAAGCCTATTTACATGTTGTTTTTCTGGATAACTTTACTGCATTCATGTATGTTTTTGCTGCAAAACAACAAAATCAGTGTGGTCTCGTAAATGGGGCTCTAAGAAGGTAGAGCGTACGTAGATCTTATCCCTACCTTGAGGAGGTAAAAGATGAGGTTCCGACTAACTTTGCAAATAATGAATTAAGTTTCAAACTTCAAACTATCTCAACATTTTTCTTAACATTCTACCATATCTTTTGTGTTTTCTTATTTTATTTTTGGTGCATCGTGTCCTTACGACCTTACATATATCTCTTTGCCCTAGAGGTATGTTCACTAACATTTATCTCTTTGCCCTTATGTTCCGTTGTAGCAGTGATGTACTCAAAGAGTGAAAGGGAAAAACAAACTATACTGAAAGCTAGCATACATCAGCTACAGCTCTCCACCAAGGAAGTATACATGAATGCATAAACTAATCTAAATCCCTGAAAATATATAGAGGAGTGTCCATGAGATATGTAAGAGAAACCCCAAACTCCAGCAACAAAGTAGCAGTAGCATGGAGAAGTGAACATAATGAACTGGCGGCATGAGATTTCTTTTCTAATTGTAAACGAACTAGGCCAATTATTCACTCTTTGTTCGTCTGAATTGGAAGCTTTCTCCAGTATTCATGTTTTGCAAAAGTCAGAGCTCATTAAAACTTTAATGTTCGAAGCATAGTCATTTATTCTACAATCATAAGTAGACTGACCTTTTACAACTCTTTTGATGGCATGGATGGTTCAATTTTTTCTATGGATTCAGAATTCAACACGTGTTGCTTCCTTCTCTACGCCACTGGTGCTCAGATACTTGAGCTTTTTGGTGTTCATAACTTAAAAGCATGTCTTTGCCCCATCATCACATCAAAAAAAGTATGCAATTTATTCTGCAAGTGCAATTTAAACGTAGAGATAACACTGGAAATTAGATACCAGTCGATGAACTCCAACGCTTGTAGGTAAACAGGATTTATGCATATTGACGAATTAAACACAATCTATAGTGGTAAACCTGTACCTGCGTAATCTATCCAGTGAGTCAAGTAAAACACACAAACAAATGCTCATATAAGTTCTATGCTAAGAGCACACATACACACTCCTATCTGTATGACACCACCACGAGAGGAGCTGCAACCCAATTAAAAGCTATATAAAAATCTGCAGTAGATGTTCAATATTGATCAAATTGCATCTTAGCTTCTCGATGTGCTTTCTATAAAATCGATTACTTCATCAAAATAGACATTGCAATAGATGTTCGATACCTAATTAATGTACAGCTACAAAGTCTACATCACTTTGGCTAGATGTTCCTTTTCTGATACCCTTTTTTCTCAATTAGGACCAATGTTTGTGCTATGCTCCAGATTCTCAATATATGCGTTGCATGTCGATGTTAACGCATTAACATTGAGAAATACATATTAACTACTTTGCCTCAGAACCCACTTTGCCTTTATTCATCGCCGTTTGTGCTTGCAGCCTTCTTTGTTCTCAATAGTGAGTTTTCAACTATTCTTTTACCTGTTAACAAACATTAGCTTTGTTGGGACTATTAGTTCTTCTACATTCATAAAGTTTTTTTCTTTGTTTGATTTGTGGATGCATGTTTCGAATTTATACTCACTCTGTTTTCTTTTTTCCATGAATTTGAACATTAGATTGCTACAAACTATTTGTGTTCTATTATATTCTTCACACAACTTAAAATAAATTACCCGCCAAGTGTTTGTTTTCAGCATTTAACGACTTGATTACAAATCATTAAACTAGAATAGTATGAATTACACTTTTTTAAATCTTATTGTTTGAGATATTTGATGCACACCAAGTGTTTGTTGTTGTGCCAAAAACAACTATATCATATTTTTGCCTTTTGACTTGTGTTATTTTACAACATATTCATCTTTCATATATGAATTTGAGAGGCACATTATTTACTTCTATTGGATAGTATTGATAAAGAATATTTATGGGGCATGTGTATTTATGATAGAAAAATATTGGCTCTCTTTGTCACTTCTTCTTTTGAAAAATATGAAATTTATAGGTATCTCTACTCTCTTCTTTTTTTGAGGATTATTTCAATTTCAGAGTAAACAACAATGTCGAATCAGGCCGCCCTTTGCCTTGAAAGAATTCACACGCGGCCACCAGCTTTCTTTTGAATGGGTGCAGGGTGTGAATTCATGGTGTTATTTAGAAATTTTATTGATGAAACTCATTGCGAAAGTTGAGCCAAATGGAAAGATTGTTTTGAATAATTGCAAGGAAAGTATGATGTGAAATAAAATGTGACTTGCTCTATTGGTTTATTATGTAGGACTCTTTTGATATATTGTTTAGTGTAGCTCCTGTTGACTGTCTTTATCGGTTGTGCACGAGTTTTCTTCTTAACAATAACTTCATGCAGGTACAAATGTATTTTACAGGGTCATGATCAATCATTAAAGAGTAAAATGCTGATTTTGAGAGTTTCTGACCGCCTCACGTTGTTGGATTCACAGGTAAAGCAATGTGTCGTCTTATTCTTAGTTGTATTGATAAAAGAAGGGGTTATACCTGACTCTCTAATTCTTACAAAGTCTAATAAAGAAACTTTGGTATGTTAATTTATCTCTTGATTCATGGTTATTACGGTTAGTAAAAATAGTAGTTTTCATATCATCTTGCTTTTATGATTTTGTTTAATAAACCTTACATTTTCCTCTTCATCTGAATATTCTGTGATGTTGATCTTGACTCCGAAGTCTGAAACAGTACTAAATCTACCTTAGAAACTAATGTGACTAATAGCTGAGGACTGGGTTAGAGCATGATTTCGTGGGTAGTTAGTTGTACTATTGAACTTGGTAATTGGTTAGAATGTTGCTTAGTTCGTATTTGTCCAGTTATGAACCAGAAATTTAAGCTTTTTAACTTAAAATATTTTAAAGTAAATCCTCACATTTTTTTAACTCTGATGAAATATGACACGTCTACATGCAATAATTATATGAAAATTCTGTTCTCTTGAGGTCCTCATAGATCAGTAATCGGAGAAGAGAAAGATTGGTGGACTTACCATGATTGAAGATGCGTCTTTAGATTGATTGACATGTATGTAGACTTTTTGTATGGATGTATTTCATGGTTGTGATTTGGAGTATAACCATGCCAAATGCAGTGTGAAAACTCTTTTTTGGATAATATAAACTTTATAATTATTTTTTGAATCTGTACAATATACGTTTCTTTAGTAGTTGATATTATCAAAGCTTAAAAGTATTTTTGTGATTGTGACATTGTATCAAATAATTGGGGCACGGGCATTGCTCATCTAGTATATATATATTAGATAGTGAATATTTTATATGAAATTTGTGAGTTCGTCACTACTAGACGGAAATGGAGTTTTGTATTTTTGAAAAGGATAATTTTAACATGAAAAAAAGAAGAGGAGAAGTTGGTTGTTTGGGCATTTTGTAGTGCATTTCAGCGTGGTCAATGAATGGACGAGACTATTGTGAAGGTTTAGTTATGAGTCACAATCAATGACTTGTAGTTACGTTCTTCTTTAATTGTTTTACGATTTAAAGTTGCAAACATTAAACTTCGATTTATGGAAACTTCTTGTACCAAAATTCACCTAACAAGAATGTTTGGTCATTGACCCTCAAGTTAGAATGATAAGAGTACTCACTATTAAGAGGTTGTCTGGCTTAAAAAGTGAAAATATCTCAAGATTATACTAAAATCAAGGTTATAATTTGCATAACTTATATCACCTTATAAATTAAAATAAATTGATATCAGTTTTAACTAATAACTCAACTAAATATGAATAGTTTTACTCTCAAAATTTAAAGTGCGAAATAAAAAGTTTCATTAGGAGTATATAATATATTTATGGGAAAAGCGTTAAAAATGTCAGCCGGCTGTTAAAAAAGGCAATTTTAAACCTTAAAAAAATGTTGAGGACGTTTTTAAACCAAAAGGTGGAAGGAGAATATTTTTGAACCATTTGGGATATGTTAAGGGCATTTTTAACCCTTTTCCCTATATTTATTAGGTTGGATGTCTACATCAAATATCTCAATTTTCTTTAGTTGGTGAAAAGTTACTGGGTATAATATTTTTGTGGTAAAAAAACGTCAAGGCAGGTCATTGTTTTTTCCTCTTCGGGGGGCTAAAAAAGCAGGAATAAGCTATTAAAAAAAAAGAAAATAGCCCTTGGCCCATGCAGGTCTCGAACCTGCGACCTTCGCGTTATTAGCACGACGCTCTAACCAACTGAGCTAATGGGCCAGTTTGATTAAATATTGAGCTATATAGATATAACGTACTATGACTCAGAACAGGACAGAGAAGATGGACTATCTGGACAGAGGCTGGCCAAGATATTGGGCCTTGGCTAAACAACAAAGAGGCCAGAAAATAAGAGCCCAATAATAAATTGGGAAAATTACGCGATTAAGCAAACTTATACTACTTTATTACTCATCACAGCTATAGTTTGCTATAATTACCACTCGCGACTAACATTCATCATTAATTACGTGGGCTGACTTCGAGTTTGTATTATTAGCCACGTTTGTGTATATATAATTCGCAACTAACAATTCTTTGTTTGATTTGTACTTGTATACAGTGGTTTGTATTTGTATATGAAGATGATTTCTTTTGGTTTGTATAAACTTATAGTTTTCAGATTTTGTATCATATAATTTATATAATATAATTTGTATAATTGTTTAAAGTTCATATGTATATATTTGTATCAATTCGTTATTTCAAGTTTTATTATATTTGTATCAATTCGTTATTTCGAGTTTTATTATATTTGTATAGTTTCAGACTTTATATTACTAAATTATACAAAAACACGCGAATTATACAAACGTACCTGCGAATTATACAAATGAGATGAGAATTATACAAATTATTGTCCTCTCTCGCTCGCCTCTCTCCTCCCTCTCCCAATCTCGCTCGCCTCTCTCCCACCTCTCCCAATCTCGATCGTCTCTCTCCTCCCTTTCCCAATCTCTCTCGCCAGAATATACTAATACATATGTATAATATACAATTATCTAACCGATATACATATACAATTCACCTCTCTCCCACTCTCTGCCCTCTCTCGCTCGCCACTCTCCTCCCTATAAAATGTAGCTACGAATCATAATTAGCAAACTATAGCTATGGAGCATAATTAGACTATTTTTAAGTGGCTATATGCGAAAGTTCATCATTAATAAATTTGTTTGGGATTCAAGTTGAGTAAAAAAGTATATGACAAAGCGGTTAATGTTCGCTAACGTTTGGCCATAGATTTTCAAATATTATTTGGGTGAAATTTCACCATGTGTTTGGCCATAATATTTGGGAAATATATTTCACTTTTTAAATAAATATGATTTATACCCATAAGTTTTAAAAACTATCAAAGTTAACCATGGGTTTGTATTACATAGCAAGATAAAAACGTCGAAGTAACAAGATTCATGACTTCCGCAACAAGTCAATCGGATCTTTGTTGCAGCAAATAACAAGTAGTGTCCATGACATTGGAGCAATGAGGTAGTTTGGAGTGAGTGCAACAAGCATCATTCCATGCATCGTGAAGTAGACGAAGCACATGACTTTATTACCCTAAGCCGATTGTTCGTCATTTTTCATCAACAACCATATCATCACTTTCATATCCACTGAATATTTCATCGCTGCTTTGGTGTTCACGTAAAAAATTATGTAATACAACGCAAACAAATACTATAGAGGGTGTTTTTGTAAAAGATAAAAGTTTGATGTAGAATTTGAATTTTTAAAAGTTCCCAAATAATGAGATTTTGCCCATATACTAGTTTTTTCTAGTATTTGGAAATTTGAATTATTTGGCAAATAATGACAAATTATATGGACAAATACTATTTGTCAAATTTTACTTGGAAAATCTATGGCCAAACGGATCCTTCATTCTCTGAATCTACACTTCTCGTTCCATTTTTTCACTATCCTTAATTACTTGTTTTTCTAATATTTTTCATTATAATTCAGTAGTTTGAGAACTATAATTGTGTTCTACAGTTAAAATATATAAACAAAATATCCTATGAATTTTAAAAGAGGAAGCTTGAATTAGAAGTAGATAAATTGAATTAAAACACGGACACCGTTAATTGATCTGAATTAATGCTAGGTGAGATTCTTGTATTATCGTGCAAATTGCAATAACATTTTCAAATCCTATACATTAATAGAGTATTAATTTATATGTAGATATATATAATAATCCCAAATGGACCGAATCCCGAGATATGTTGAAGAATCAATTAGGAGTGGGGAAACCAGCAGTTCCAAAACCATGGGTGATTCGAAGACCTTATGATATTCTGCTGACCCAATAATTGTGTATGTAAATATTCAAAAACGCATGCTATAATTTATGTGCTCCCCGGCCATTAATAACGCTTCCACCATACTTATTTTACGTCTATCTCAATTATTATTCCAATGAGGTGTGTTTCTCAAATTAATAAGTGATAGTTTAGGTATGACACTCGCACTTTCAATAATTTAGATATGAAACTATAAAAAAAAAAAAAGGTATAATTTAGATGTGTTTTTGACACTTATCTCTTATTTTAATAATCTAATGTTTTAATTGACGACTATATTGTGCCTCGAATGCTCCACCATACTTGTTCTTCATAGAAAATATCTTCCTTATCCATGCCCTATTAGCAGTAGGGAACCAAAGCCACTACGTACACAAGTTTTATGGTGCCCGTGCTACACATAAGGATATTTAATGATTGTTTGACATATTTGTTTTTGCGGATTGTGTAAAAATTGAAGGGATCAACTATTAATGTAGTATTTTTAGCTGAATTATAAGAAAGACACTAAGCTCAAAGCACACATTAGCATTAATTAATTAATTAATTTACTGGGAACCAGAAATGAATGCCTTGAATATTTTACGGGCTTCTTCGTACATGCATTTTATTAGTGATAGCGTGGACTAACCACTTTTCATGAGTTATATAGTTGAAAAAATAATCACGATCTTGGAATACAAGTGAAATTTGATGATAGTATTTTGAAATATTACTTTTAAAAATTTAAATTTCAAGATAATACTCCCCTATCTCTAATTACTTGTCTACTTTTGAATTGACACACCTATTAAGAAAACAATGATTGACACAATGACTTTACCATTTTACCCATATTAATAATGAAGTGGATGAATCAAAAATTTAAGTTATATATTTTTCAAAGTAATTAATTGAGGGTATAATAGGTAAAAAAAAATTGTCCTTTCTTGATTTGTCAAAATGAACAAGTAATTAGGGACAACTATAAAAGGAAAAGTGGACAAGTAATTAGGGACAGAGGGAATAAATATTTTTCAACTATATAACTCATGGTAAAATAACATATTTCACACTATGTTATTTTACCTTTTTGAACATTTTTACCCTTTTAATTTTAATACCTTTTAATTAAAAAATGGAAAAAAGATCAGTTTATTTTAAAATAAAAAAAATATTATAGACTTTTTAAATTTCTGGCCAAATTTTCTAGCCATTTAACATTACCCTTTTTAATTTTACATATGTGATTGGAAAATTCATAAGCACAAAACACAAGAACTTAATCTAGTTTTTTTCTTTCTTTTTTTATATGCAACAACATCATTTAAAGGCTGTAAAATGAATAAATTAATTTCCTCATCTTAAAATTGTAGCCACACTCAGTTCGAGTGGAATACAAATTTACCACGTTAATGCTATTTTAATGCATACCACATATCTACTTGAATCGGACAAAAATAAAATAATTATTGTAAATTATAGTATCCATGGTCCAAGGGAATGAGCAATATAACAATTTTATTTTTGAATATAATAGTGTGTTTTCTAATGTCCATATTATTTTTCACGATCTCAATAAACTACTGCACTCCTTGTAACGTCGTTTGATGTATTAATATTAATAATAATAGTATTATAACTTAATATTAGAGAATTAATCATATTCTAACCTTTCATCAAAGATTTAAGATAAAACGTTACTTCACTATGTAAAGCCTCATAAATTCAAATATAACGTAGCATTGACTCACAAACTTTCTTTCTTCTCAAAATATAACGGTAATTTCTCATGAATGAGATTATTGTCTACACAATATATATAAAAGTGTATAAAATTTTCATTTAGTGAAAAGAAGAAAATAAGCATTCTAAGTATGGAGAAGGCAACCATGAAGTTGATTTATACCATGACACTTTTTATTATTGCAATAGGTTTGTAATTTTCTTGCATCATCTCTCATAAATAAATCACAGGTAAAATAACTAATATATTTATTTATATACAGATCTTCTTTATTTTAAAGTGGAAGCTTATCCAAATGAATGTTTAAAAGATGAAGATTGTGAACACGTAGGGCGTGATGGTTGCATACCTTTTTGTGATTGGGGAGAAGTCTGTGATTGTTATGGACCGCATCATATTACAAATGAAGAAGTCGATCCAAATTTATCTAATGCTTAATTTCTATTATTATATATAATCATAATCTAATTTATTATTTATTGAATTTTGTATACAAGGGTGGAGGATTTATGGATTGTTTTGGTTCTATACTATTTCACTAATGTAAATCATCCTTCCTCAATGACTCTTTTTCAGTAGTTTATCATATGAAAAGACTAATAAATATTGTTAACTTTGTGCAAAAGCGATAATATTAAGATATTGGAGTTAAAAGTTATTAAAGGGACAAATACATATCATATACTCATATTATAATTAAGTGATAAATGAGTGTTGATTCTTAATATTCAACTTTGTTACTAGAAAGAGTGATTCACTTCACTCATTTTAAAAGTAAAACGATCAAAATAAAAGAAGTAGAGGATCAAGAGTCAATTAGTACTAGTGGTTGAGGAGGTGCATGTCGTATTCTATATTGGGAGGTCAGAGAATACAATTTCAGTTAAGCTCATCGCACTAAATTTGCCTAGTGCGATTTACATTTCTTGTGATTTGCAAGCTGTTACATAGAAATGGATTTACCTAATATACACCTAAAGATTAGCAACAATTAACTTTCGAATTTTAAAAAAAAAGTACTGGTACTATGCAATAAGCATGTGTATTTGTACCAAAAAATTTGACAATTTACTCATTTAATTGATCACTAAACTATCAAGCCATACATGTTCTTCATACAAAATATCTGATTTCCCCATGCCCTATTAAACCTAAGGGGACCAAAGATACAACGTACACAAGTTTTTATGTAATGTGCTATCAGACTATCACATATGGATAGTGTCATATATGAATTGGGGCCACTATTTTTTAGAAAAAATAAAAATAGCGACAAGCAAATTATGTAACAAAATAACAAACTTTGTTACTTATTATAATTAACGGTAAATTATTTTATTTTCTACTCTAAAAAAATTAGTGAGATTATTTCAAAACGTTAGGGTGGGGGGGGGGGGGGTTAATAAACCTGTTGGCTTGCATCTTTTAACCCTTTTTAGCTCAAAATAGTTTGTCAAGTCATTTTAGGACTAACTGACATATTCATTGTTGGACCAGTCAAAATATGAAATACGTAAAGTGAAATTTGGGCTAATTTTGACTCATACAAGAATTTTGTCACTGTTAATGTAATCATTTGACTACATTTTGGTAAGGTCAAAATAATTTTTTTAAGAAAAAAAACTATTGCCGTTTCTGGTAAGGTCATTTGATGTATTAATAATAGGGAAAATCGTATATAGTAGCAAACTATTAATTCAAATTAAATGTTATAATCATAGTTTGATTTAATTGTACCCCATAGCAAACTGTTGCTATTTCGCCTCTCTCCTCTCCTGGTGAATCTCGCTCGCCACTCTCGTTCTCGCTGGCAGTCTCCCTCGCATCTCTCGCTTTTATACAAAGACAAATACAAACACATATATTTTCGTTCCCCTCTCCCAGATCTCGCTCGCCAATCTTCCAGATATCGCTCGCCTCTCTCACTTTATACAAACACAAATGTAAACATTGCGTTTGTGTTTGTATAAAGCGAGAGAAAATTGTATATACAAATACAAATGCATATATTTTCGTCCTATACACTTATGATTATACAACTACGATCTTTCCCTGCCCAGTTTTCTTTTGTCTTTCTCTCTTTCTCTCTTTATACAAACACAGATTATAAAATTAATCTTTTGTATATGTATACCGAAACAGAAACATATTATACAACTGCTTTCTTTTGTATATGTATAGCGAAATATACATATTTATGTTTGTTATGGAGGGCAATTATGCAAACTATAGTTATAGCATACAAATATGAATTTTATATTTGCTATATCTGAAAGTTGCTCTTAATAATAACATTTATCTTTTTTTTTTTTTTATTTCCTTTATTTTTTCCCCCATTTTATTTTCCTTAATTATTCTTTTATTATTCTCCTTTTCATCTTTATCTCTTCTCTCTCTTTTTTATTAATCTTTTTATTGATGATAATTTCACTTCTCGTCAAAACGGAAAAATAAATAAAAATTAGACCATTTGTACCCTTTTACTCTACGATACAGATAAATTCCAATTTGAACTTCAAGCTGATGAAATTAATTTCGTGACTTTGGCATTTTTTTCTCTTTCCCAACTCTAAAATCCCATGTTTTTGACCGTTACTTTTTTATTTTTGGATTGGAGAATTAATCATATTCTAATCTAATATTGAATTTCACAAGTACTCTAACGGTTGTTCATTGCTAAATTAAAGGATATTAATACGAGAAATAAATAAATACTTATAAAAAAAATTAATTCATAATACGTTAAATTTTTATGAAAGAATTTAAGATAAAACGTTACGTACTCCACTATGTTAAGCCTCATAAATTCAAAAGTGAGTTGCCTTAATTTGGAATTGTAAAAGGAACAAATATCTCATAAATGAGGTTATTATCTAGACAATATACAAAAGTGTGTATAATTTAATAGAATAGTGAACATAAGCATTTTAGATATGGAGAAGGCAACCATGAAGTTGATTTATACCATGACACTTCTTATTAATATATTGCACTATGTTTCTATTTTTCTCATAGGCCATATTTATTTATAGATTTCTTATCTGGATGAATGTTTTAGAGATGAAGATTGTGAATATGTGGTTGCATTCCTTTTTGTGATTGGGAAGGAGTTTGTCATTGTTATGGACCGCCACCTATTGAAGTAGATCATTGTATTACCGATCCAAATTTGTCTCCCATTTAATTTTCATTTCTTTATGTGTTTTTTCTTATTTTTATAAGTAGAAAATTAATCATATTTTATTCTTCTATTTATTGAATTTTGTATAAAAGGAATATAGGATTTATGCATTGTTTTTGGTTCTATATTACTCACTAATGTAAATCATCCTTCCTCAACATCTACTTTTCAGCATTTGTCATATGAAAAGGAGTAATTGATTTCTGAATTTATATAATAATAATAATAAAAAAAAAAATTAATTTGTAGGAATCAAACAAACTTCTAATTTTCAGATATCACTTTTTCATTTTGAAAATATATATTTTTTTAAAAAAAAAAATTCAATAAACATAGTCAAACATCCACTCCAACAACAATAACAACCTAAAATCCTACTAGGTGAGATCTAAAAATAGTAGAGTACGCGTAGAACTTATCGATCCGTATCTACATCTAAAACTAGTAGAGTACGCGCAAATCTTACCAAGGGTATCTGCATCGTATATATTTTAATGGAGTTATGAGCATCCTCATAATACGTATAATTCGGTTGTGGGGTCTTATCCAAAATAAATATGCAGAGGACATAGTCAGCTACGCGGTGAAAATGCAATGGATAATTCATAAACTGCCAAATTTGATAAAATCGATAATATTGCAATTTAACCAGCTCATATAGATGCTCATTGTTTGCCTAAAAATAATCATCTTGATCCAATTATTCAAAAAATAATTACAAATTTTAAATTCAAAATCAAAACATGACAAACAGAAAACAGGAAGAAGAAAAAAAAAAAGCCAACACAAATACACGCAAGCAAGATTATTAAATAATCCTTAATCATCTCGATAATCCAAATCAGATCATAGCAGCCTACATTATCAATTAGTATATCCAAAACCAGAAAATTAGGAAAAATTTAAGGAAAAAAAGAAAAAAGGAAAATTTGTTTATGGATAAACCTCACAGTTTTAAATCTGAGTCATTGACCCCACCTAATCCATCTTTTTCCTTTTTCACTTTTTTTTACCTTTAATTATTCTCTCTCTCCACCATTTCTTTTCTTCTTTAAAGTTTCATAGAGAGCCCAAAACCCACAATCTATTTTTGCTCCCAACCATAAAAAAGAACACTTTTTTTGAAAAAGTTGAGTTCTTTGTTGTTGCATTCTTGTTTTATTAGAAGAAACTGGTTCTTGATCCAAAAGGGTAGGTGGGTTTGGTGTGAGTTTGTTTGTTGGATGCTATATTCTTGATTAGTCTTCAGATTTTTCTAGGAGAACAAAAAATGGCTTGTTTATTGAAAACTGGTGTTTCTGTTCACTCTTCAATTGGGGCTCTGCAAGTTACAGATTTGACACCAAATGAATTTCTGGGTAAATCTTTGGATGTATCAAATCAGAAGATTGGTTTTAGCCATTTGAATGTTAAACCTCCAAGACCCATCTCAATCAATGTATGTAAAACTCTCTTTTTTGTGTTTTTCTTGGTCTATTTTGTGTTTTTTCTTGGCCTTTTTTGGAGGTCAAAGACTGAATCTTTTTGTGTTCTTGATTTTAGGCACAAGCATCAATTTGTGTAAGCAAAGCTTTAAGATGGTGGGACAAGACCCTTAAACCCAACATGGTAGAAATCCATTCAGCTAAAGAACTAGCTGATTCATTGATAAATGCTGGTGACAGATTAGTTATAATCGACTTTTATTCCCCTGGTTGTGGAGGTTGCAGGACTTTACATCCCAAGGTATGTCATTTTTACCAAAAATGGCTTTCTTTTCTCTATTTGTTTGTGTTTTTAACAAAATCTCACTTTTTGCAGATATGTCAACTGGCTGATTCAAACCCAGATGCCATTTTTCTCAAAGTTAACTATGAAGAACTCAAATCCATGTGTCATGCTCTTAGGATACATGTTTTACCTTTCTTCAGATTTTACAGAGGTGCAGAAGGCAAACTCTGTAGCTTTAGCTGTACTAATGCAACTGTAAGTTTTTCAAGATTTTAGCTCCCCCAAATATTATACACTGAAAAGATTAGTTTTTTAATGGTAAATTTTGTTATTATTATGCAGATCAAGAAATTCAAAGATGCATTAGGAAGGTATGGGACTGAAAGGTGTAGTCTTGGTCCAGCAAAAGGGCTTGATGAATCTGAGTTGTTAGCTTTAGCTTCAATAGGTCAATTATCAAGAAATGATGATTATCCAGTGAAGAAAGAATTTGTGTTATCAGGGTTGGATTTAACTGATAATAAGAATTTGGGACTAAAAGAAAGTTCTGAATTGTTGATGGCTTAAAATGGAGATTTGGATTAGAAGATTAATTGGAGTAATTCTTTTTTGGAGCAAATTTGCTTTGAAATTGTAATTTGTAAATATTTATTGTTTGATAGGGTTTTCCATAAAGTAGGGCTGGGTGTTTTTTGGGATAAGCCCTGCTTATTTGGTCAATCTGTTCATTGATTTTGAAATAATGATTATGTTATTTAGATCAAATGCATTGTGCCTATCTTTTCGATTATCGTTCCTTTCATCTGTATCCTTTTATAATGCGATTATATTTGTTGGCTTTGTAAGAATGAAAATAAAATAAAAAAAACTTGAGAGACTATAGTCTATAGCCACAGCAAAATTCAATAATTACACAAGTAACAAGGTTGAACCCTTCGTGTGAACAACCTCATCAGATATCTATTTCGAACACTAATTATTCTCTTTTTCTTTAGAGTTGATATCCCCTGTGAAAATATTAATAGTAACATCAAATTAGTGAATTTAAAAAATGGGGTTTGAAAATTTTGATATCTTATGAAAGTGTAGAGATTGTTAACTTAATGTAATTTTATAAATGAGATTTGAAAATTCTGATATGTATGCCGTCTTAACTTTATCTTGTAAAAGTGGAGAGATTAATTGAGAGGCTATCTTTTCGATAAAATATGTTTAAAGCAAGTTCAATTAATCTTAAACCAATTTCAAAATTTGTTGAAGCAAGTAGCTAGACTAACAAATAAAAGAACAAAATCTACCTTCACATTATTAAAAAAATTAAAACATCAGATTAGTTTTCAACGCTGATCCAGGATACCGTTGAAGAAAAATTTATAGTACTCCTCGGTTTATTAAGAAGTGGGTAATAAAATGATAAATTAAATATTTTTAAAAATAATGATAACTAGTGATTAATCAAAAATTAAAAATTAAGTGATAGTTATCTCTTAAGTTTTTCTACAAATAAATAAATACATAATTATCTATTTTAATACGGTGAAGTAGTAAAAGATATGTAATTGTCAAAAATGTCATTGTTAGGCTCAAACAAAACTTTGGTGTTTTTCTGTCGATTACATGTTTGAAAGCCTTGAGATAATATTGGTTGCTCTTTCATCGTTTGAAATAACATGTGCTTCCACCGACAAAAAAGTTACTAAGTACTTTACTTTAATGGGTTGTTTTACTAAAAAAATCCTTAATTATATCCATACAAAAAAAATGTAAAATTTTAATTAAAAAAACTTGTGGGGTATTAGATATGAGTAATTTTGGTTTCTTAAAAGATCACTTTCACTTCAATCCTTGTTAATATATGGTATTTTTAGCTTTCATATTTAGTCCAAAAATAATAAAAATATCATACGCCGCAAAGCATATTATATTATAGAACAAATCAAAAAATAGGAGTAATGCTTATGTCCATTTGGATTTGTTCCTAATTGCTATGTATTGTTGGAGACTTTAATAAAAACCAAATTGGAGTTCTCCATACCTTTTTATTAAATCTTAATGTCCTTTTCAATTTTGTATTTGTTAAACGATGGCAACCTTTTCTCCTTCGTCTCATTTTCAAACACGTAGTTCTCCATAACTTGTGATGGCTTTGGTTCCTCCATAAATATCATTTTTTAATATTTTCTTCAAATTATAATTGTCGTCCGGGGGCGTAACGCGTCACAACATAACTCTAGAGCGTGCACAATTAGGAATATTGAATTCTTCCACATTTTTACGTAGACAAGAATTTATTCAAAATTTCGACTACTTGTAAAAATCAGAGCTTATCTATGTTAGGTTTTTATTAAATTTTTCAATACAAATATATAATCTGAACTAAAATTAATGATTTTACTATGTATTTTACTTGGAAATTTAGACTTTCCAAAAACTTAAAACATTATGAATGCAAAGCTTCTTACTTTTGAGGGTTCATAGAGTCAACAAAATTATTGTGTATATTGAATAATTTTCCACTGTAATATTTTAACGAAACATAGTGTTTGTGTTTTTGTTTTATTTGCTCTCCACATGAAACATGAAATGTGCTTTTACCTTACACCATCAATATGACAGCTGGAGTTGTGCTTAGATTTATTTTTTTCACGCAATACAACAATCGTGACCATATATAGATAAGAGGGGTTGGTTGTGGATATATAACATCACTAACCGAAAAAAGTATTTGCTCTAATGGTAAATACATTTCATCTTTAACTATAAATTTATTCGAATGATAAATACATTCAACTCTAAGATTGTAAATTCGAATACACAATTGAGATTTAAAAAAAAAAAATGGTTATAATTTATAGCACTCATGAAATGGAGCTTTATCATGATGGAATGGTGGAGTTGTTTATGGAAACAAATGGGGCCGACATTTACCCACAGAAAGAGTTCCCATTAGGTGGGTAGCCGTGGAGCTGACGAGGATGGGACCCACGAGGAATCTCATAGATTTTCGAATATGGATTGGGATGTGTACACTTCATTTACCCTCTTGTTTCATTGTTCCCTACTAAATTTTATTTTTTTGAAAAAAAATTGAAAATAAAAATACTATAATCTTTAAATTTTAATCAATACTAACAATTTATTTAATTTTTATCAAGGGAAATATTTTATCAATGTGATATTTCATATAACAAGATGTTTTATGGGAAAAAGATTTGATATATCCCTCAACTTTATATATTTCTTAGCGTTATATAAATGGCTCACATATACCCTTACCGTTATAAAAGGAGCTCACATATACCCTTTACTAACGGAAGTGAAAAAATAGTTTTAAATTTTTAAAAAAAAAATTATGTATGGGTATATATGATCAAAGTTCAAGGCGTATTTTAATTTTTTTCATACATAAATTATTTTTTGACTTCTTTGATTATCATTATTTCAGTTTCTTTTTTCTTTATTTCATTCTTTAGTGTAAAGAAAAAAAATTAAAACTATTATTTTGCGGCTATATTGTAATTTAGTTTCTGTATTTGTAAAAAAAAAATGGGGGCATCTGTAATAAATTTTACAAGAAAATTAGTGAAACATAAATAAATTTAACCTTTAAAATAATAAATTTAAATTAGTCATTGAAACAAAAAAAAGTCAAAGAAATACGTGTGAGGAGGATCAAATTACCCCATATGGATTATATTTTTTTAAAAATAAAATTTAAAACTAATATAAAATTATTATTTTCACTTCCGTTAGTAGGAAAAGGGTATATGTATGTGATTTATATAACATTAAGCGATATATATGAATCACTTTTATAACAAAATGTGTATCAGCTCTAAATAGAAAAGTTAGGAATATATTAGACCAATTTATAAAAGAGTAAGTGAAGTACACATAGTGTTGAGCTGTATTTTTAATTAAGATATTAAACTTGCACTCCAAATAATTTTGGTATAAAACACTAAGGACTCAACATCTATACTTACAAGAATTCATTTTTTAAGATTTCAACTATGGAACTTATTGCACATTTAAAATTTAAAATTTAAAAAATTAGTAATATTTTTAGTTTTGCCACACATAAATAATCAATATGTGTATGCGCTCTTTTTTTTCTTTTCAGTAATATGTATATATGCTTAGTAAAACAAATATTGAGTTCTGTTCAACTGATAAAAACTTTGCCACATTTGTCGTAGCCAGACTTCCTCCATCCTATATTACGTGAAAAGCATAAAAAGAAAAATGTTAAAAGATGGTCCAATGTTATATGTGAATCTGAGGATATATTTTTTAATTTTTTAAAAGTAAAACTTAAGTATTCGAATATTACGCAACATATAAGTTAGCATGATAATAATTCATAATTATTAAATAAATTGAAATAAATAATAGCCATAAACATAAAAAGTTATGTCTAATGTTAGTAGGTGTATGAGCTAAGGCCAGTTAAAATGAGTTTTAAGATTCGTCTATAAAAGGTTTGATTCTGGATCGAAGCAGTAAAATACTTTTCTTTACCAAAGTCAGTAAGGCAGACAAATAATAAGTATACTTTGTACTGTTGAATGAATGTGGTTCGAGAACAGTAACAACAGCTACTGTTGCACTCAACTGCCATATTAAAGTTTGGAAAGATACAACCAGAAAACAATTATTCGTATAACGCTTGTACTATAACTCTTATATTTTTTAAATATATATACTCTATTTTTAAATTATAGTGATAATTTAATTCAAGTTTACTCTGATGTATCAAAATATGAAGAGAGTAAGACTGACCATAAAATGAAGGTTGTGTTGAGGCTAAGAGTCTATTTGCATTGAATTAAAAAAAATATAGGTTAATTAAAGTTACTTTTTACGAGTTATTTTTAACTTATTTAAAGTTATTTTTAATTTATTTTAGAGAAAATGGCCAAATGAGCCCCTAACCTATTAGCCAATTCCCAACTACACACCAATACTTCACGGAGATCCTATTCACCCATGAACCTTTTGTTTTTGATATTTTGTAGCTCTTAAACGTTGACATGTGTAAGAAAGTGAATACACTTTCCTTAGGCGCGTAAAAACTTATCTAAAGCATATAATCTGCATTTTAAATCCACGTGAAAGATGAAATCAGCCAAAAATTAAGGCGGCCAGCTGTAGCTTGCATTTTTTGGCCATTTTCTAGAAAAAATCTTCTTTCTTCTTCCTCTTTTCTGCCATTTTCAAAGCTTGAGTTATCATCTTCCATTTCAAAGCTTCCAATGGCATCTTCCATTTGAAAGCTTGATGTTGTGGGGGTTCGTAATCCTCTCTAATGCTCTCTGATTTCAAATTTAGTGTTCAAAATTTTTCTCCCCTATCAAAATTATAAAAATTTTGGGTACCGAGATTCATCGATGAGGTTTGAAATTTCTTCTCCTTGTCGATGTCCATAATATAAGTTATTTCCCTCTTCAATTCATAAATATAAAATTGCAGAAAACGTACATGCATTATTTTCCTCCTCCCTCTAAGAAAAGAATCATGAAATACTTTTCTCCTCTCCATCACTAGATCTGCCCCTCAAGTTTAAAAAAATTGTCAATTTTCTAATTTGGGACACCTTAACTATGTGTTCTTCTACTAATAGAATAAGCTATGCAAAAATGAATGTTTGAAAAATTAATTCTTGAAATGATAAAAAGTGAAGTACTGAGAAAAATCATTTCTGGATGTACAAACATTATTTGTCATTGGAGTTGTAGAAGAAAGATTGATACACAATTGAATCATACATATTATTGGTTAGTTTGAAATTAGAAATTTCATCCTAACTTAAAATTGAAAAGTAAAGGAAGTGGGCTCACTGGATCTGAAATATGAAGAAAAATAAAAATGATAGGAGTGGGCACAGACATGTGTATATATCTGGTTAATGACAAAAGATCAGAGTTATAAATTATCGAAAATAAAAGGTTCAGAGGAGGTAATATGACCCCGTGAAGTATTAATGTGCAAGTTGAGAATTGGCTAATAAGTTCAGGGATCTTTTCTCTTTATTTTATGTTATTTTCATATATGCCATAGTTTGCCTCAGAGGTAGTGACAATTGCAGCTCATCATCCTTATTTCTGATAATACGTGCAAATAGGAATACATCATTGGCAAACAACGAAAACGATTCAGAAACAAAATCAAAACAGCAGTTCAAAATAAAACTAAGAAAAAAGAGCACATTATAATCTCAACAATAACCCAAAGTAGAATTTATATAGCCTCAGCTGCGATGATTCGTTGACATGATCATCATGAATCACAAGTCTTTTAAGTAACATCACTGGCAAATATCCATAAAAACACTAATACCAGGATTTTAAAACTAAAAAAATCAAAGAAATACATTTGTGAAAGGTAAAATGGTATGGTGCATCAGAGAGATTCCCATTAGACTAGTCATCTTTTACCCTATAATAGAGTTCTGATGTCCCTGTCTGTTTTATCATCACTTGCAAACCAACAAAACAAAATAAGAAAGAAAAATAAAATAAAACAAAACCTCTAGCCTCAGCTTTAAGTTTGTTTCATACAAAATAATCAAAGTATATTTAACACCATCATAGGTAGAGGCATAGAACTGATAAGCACCAGATCTATAAATAAAGAAAAAAAACAAAACGAAAAGAGAAGAAAACGCATCAGAGATTCTGATTTCCTTTGTAAACAAAATTTCATCTTCCTCCACTAGGGAGTATGTTGTAATGAAGATCGTCACTTGCGCTTAACCATACATACAATTAGGTAAATTATATCAAAAAACAAAAAGATGAAAAACTAAACAAATAGATTTTCAATAAGAAATGTTACTGCTAGGGTTTATGATGTGTGATGAAGAAGACATGTAGTTGTGTTTATATATAAACTAGACGGCTCAAAGCTAGGGTTTAAGAGAGAAAAAATGCATTTAAATTTGCAAAGGTAAGGCCCATATAAATGGCCTAGGATCATGTTTTTGTTTGTTTGGCCCATGCACTTCTTTATTGTTCGGCCTGCCAGTCAGTGGGCTTAGAAAACCCATTAACCCAAATGTTTTTATCTTGTATACAGTATATATAAACTACTTAATTGAGCTATTCCTGAAATGGGATATTCTTTCCACTTTCCACTCTCCTTAATTCTAAAGTAATTTCTATTTGGGTGAAGATTTAAAGTATTGGTTAAGAGTTCACGTAAATTT
>JAJONR010005495.1:0-49348 GCA_029582245.1 Solanum etuberosum | reverse complement strand
TAATGAAGAAAAAATAGTCAGACTATATGCACTCAAAAACTTAGTACCAGAATTAAGAGAACTAATCTACAAGAAAGCAATACTATTAGAGATAGATGAATTAATAAACCAGAGATGGTATAATTTCGACCTACTAACCACAAGAGATATATTAGAAATAGATACACATTCCGATATAGGTTCAGACATAAATTTTTATGATATAGACCTAAATGATTAACTACGACTACCTACAATATTGGTTAGAAACAATAAATAACATAAAGTTAACACAAATATCAATGTACATAAACCTCAATGAATATATAAAAACCCAGAATGAAGAATATTTAGAATATATGACAAATTGTATCGAAGAATTAAGAAGACTTAATAAACTAAAAATAGAAATCTATTCACAAGCCTTTACATAAAATGATAAACCAAGAATGTCTAGAACAATGGATAGAAATAAAAAAGGAAGTAGACAGGCTACAAGACCTGATAAAACTAGACCTAGATTTATACTTAAACACTCAAGATATTAGACACTTAAGAACCATGATAAACGATATAAATGAAATAATCCGCAAAACTACCACAGAACAAGAATTTTACCAAAAAACTTTTAATCAGATATGATAAAAATTATAAGAAAGCTAATCGAAGCTATATTCGACCCACTACCCCCCAAAACTGAAATTTGATTTGATTTGGTTTTCCTCTATTCGATTCGGCTTTTTTCGGTTTGGTTATTCGGTGATGTCAATAATTAATAACATAACCAAAGTAATAGAATTGAATCTCTTAAATATACTTTCTAATATAAATCATAAGTAAAACTTAAAACACAATACTTATAAGTATACCTATTATAGATGTTCAAACATAAAATATAAACGTAATCATCATGAAAGGCAATAATCAAAAAGAAACAAAAGTGGTCAACTCCAACTTAATTCTAAACCTAAACATTATATATATATATATATCGGTTTTTTTGGTTTTTCCGTTTTTATTTTTTAAAATTTGAAACCAAACCAAAAAATCAAACAAAGTAATTTATTAATCCAAAACCAATCCGAAAAATCAAAGAACCAATCCAAATAAAAATTCGGTTTGATTTGATTTGATTATTTGGTTTAATCCGAATAGTGCACACCCCTAGTTGGGAGAGTTGGCAAAAAAAGCTTATTTGAACATTTAGACACAAGTCTTGAAAAATTAGCTCTATAAACACTAATAATGACATCATCAATTATTCTTCCAAAACATACAAGACCAAATCCCAAGTCTTTAATATTACCGTTTAGTTCTCCCACATCTTCCAACAATATTTTATTTTTTCTCATCATTTATTTTCAGATTCATAAAATAATCGAAAAAGAAAATATTAATATTCAAGAAGCCACCCAAAAAAGCTCCCATTTTCCAGGAGTTTTTCACCTACTTTTCTCGATTTCGATGATTTTTCCGGCGAAATCTTCCTCCTCACAACTGAAAATCTCCATTCTTGTTCATTTCCTCCATTGTTATTCCATTTTTAAAAAAAAAAAAATTCCACCATTTTTTACTAGCTTGAAAAGCTTTCAAATTCCACTCAATACCTCATTAGTAGATAGATTCCATAGTTTATAAGTCCTACATATACATTTCTTCACTCTAGAGCTAGCAGAGTATCAATTACATTCAATTTCATTTATTGACGTTTTTATTTGAAGGTTTTTAGACCAGTTATAGACCGACACCGTAATCTAGGATCGATCATTGTGGTCTATAATGACAGTAACTGTAGTAATTTTTGTTAGTGGTGATTATAAAGGTGTGTTTGGGAGGAGACTCCTAAATGTTGAAATTAAAAATCATCTAGTAAGGTGATTGTGGCCATCCCATTTCTTCGCAATGGTTCATACACGACATGATTCGAATCGTAATTGAGAGCGGAAAATTAGCTTGCAAGCCAAGCGACGTTGTGATTAGCTATCTAATGAATGAAAGGGAAAAAATACATCCCACATTCATAAAAAAAATGATAAGCAGGTGTCCCTGTACATATTGGATGTCGCTGCCGATATCACTAGGCCACTATTGAGAATAAATATCGTCGTGAGGTCTCTAGTACCCCTGTCACCACATCCTACAATCGATGACGACAATTCGATTAAAGATGAAAGCTTGGGTGGTCATTAATATGAATGATCATCCCAATGAAATCCGAAGATCTCGAATTGTTTTAAAAAAAGCAACAAAAGTGTGAGTCGGGATCATAATCCAACCAGATCTTCTCCGATGAAAATAATTTTTAAATAGAACAAATATTTAGCAGCAAAAATTAGTCAAAAATGTTATCGGACCAACCATGGACGATGAACTCTTTTGATTATGCTACGTTGAAGAATTGTAGTAAATGGTTCAAGGTGAAATGTGTATCTCCTGATTGTGCCGGGATGTTGCGGGCAGGGAAGTATGAATGCTTGGTCATATTTTTCATCTATAAATACGTTGACAATCACACATATTGCATTGAACATGCCACGCACAACCACAAGGAAATCTCAATCAAATTCATTGCGTCGCATTGTGTGAAATTTGTATCGAAATGGCAAGAGTCCAAACAATAAAGAAATTGAGAGGATTGTTTTCAAAGAATTTCATTATAGTTTGAGCATCTACGAGTACTATTCGCCTATGCATAAAGTCGACGTCTATCTCTTTGCATACTCATAATCAATTAATGTTGTCCCTGTAGAGTCTGAATAGTGTGTGCCACATGAACTGTTAGATGTGAATATTCTTTCACCCCTTGTCGATACCAAGCTCGGAATAAAGAAAAAAATATGTTAAGGGCGTTGGCGAGACTTTCAAGATCTAGAAGAGGAACAAGTTTTTATTGTGTAATAGATCCGGACACAAGAAAATCACATGTAATAACAATAAATCCTAGATAGGCTTGTCCCACTTTTATTTTTATAACTCAAGGTAATGTATGTACTTTGAGACTTTGCAGTTGGGTCTAATTAGTGGCATGTCAGTTTTATCGACTTTTCTCCTTTTCTATAATCAATAGACTAAAATATAGCATATATTGTGCATATTGTCTATTTATGTACCTTACTACATAATGTATTGAAAGCTTCTATTCGATTAGATAAATTTATTCTAAACAAACTAATTAAAAGGTTTACAGGGTCTACGCTTGACTTAAATCATTATTGTAAAAAAAATAAAAATAAATTAATAAAAAAATAAATTATTGAAATTTACACAACTATATGAGCTTAAACAAGTCATGAGATCATATAAGAGTCCACATACATTATGGACAATGATTAGAGATATGTGAGGATGAGCAGTGGTTATACAATCAACATCCTCAGAGTAATATTGACCAAACACAAGTATATATGTTATGAGGATTTCATTTGTTCAAGAAGAATTCATTCTAATACATCTCTGATTACTATGCCTAATTTACGTTGACTCTTATATGATTATATGACTTGTTGTTCATTCTTCGTAATACTTGATTTAATTTGTCTTCTCTTGGTTCAAATTGAAAGATAAAGTTTAGACTTGGGTATTATTCCGTTGTTATCTTGTCGAGCATTATTTGTTAGTGTCTTGCCTTTTCAATAAAGTGGTATCAGAGTCACGTTCAATGATGGAGCCATGTTCAGTAGCTCGATAATCGATGGTTGAACCAGGTTAAAAATTGGTGTTCATCTTGGCGGGTGTAGTTCTAGTCGTAATCTATTTGACAGTATTGAAGATTTTCGTTGGACAAAAATTGTTTCAGAAAAGTTCTCTGTGTCGAGACATAGATTTGATGGATGAGATTTTGGAGAGTAGATGCAGTTGTTGAAGATTATGTGAAGAAGGTGGAACAAATTTATTTTGTCAAAAATTCAGGCCAAGAGGGAGATTTGTTGGGTATTTACCCTGAGTTTCTTACCATAAATGAGTTTTTCTTTTGTCACGCCCCGAGCCTACACCTTGGGCGTGGCCGGCACTCGAAAACCATTTTTGTCCCCAAGCGAACCCTTGGCCTGGATCAACTCTTAGCGGAAGACTTACTCAATAATAAGAGAACTTTAAAAGATAAACTTTACTCAACTGTCTCAAAAGATAACTCAGAATGTTTTAGAAATAAACATTCAACTAGTCAAAGTGGCAACTCAAGTCTCAACATAAACAACTGAAAATGAAAAGACTTATGAACTATGTCTATCTATCTATGAAGCCTCTACTAACTGAGATGGATGTCGGGACAAACCCATGACATCCTACTAACAAAATGAAATGACGGAAAGTAAATAAGGGATCCTCCGGAAGCAAGGAGGCTCACCAACAACTCTGAAGCTCAACTGGATCAACGAAGCGCTGGATGCTGATCCTAATTACTTGTATCTGCATCATAAAAGATGCAGGCCAAATGGTGTCAGTACATGGAATGTACGAGCATGTGAGGGGAAATCTAAACAAAACATAAGCTTGAACTGGAACTGAAGAAACACTTACCTCTTCTCAACTCAACTCGACCTCATTTCAATATAAAGCAATAGAAATAATGCAGTATAAAGAAAAGCTTTAAAACAGTAGATAAAAACTCAATGTATTAGAAAATACAATATAAACTATGTTTGTATGCAAAAATACAAAGTAAACTCTGTTTGGGAGATTCTCTAACCGACAACCATCACTATGAGCTATGTGATGATACAACGTCTAGCCCACGCTGCCAGAACTGTCATATACTTTACCGGGGTATAGAACTCCTTAACTAAGTGGATCCTCTAGTCTATGATAAAAAGTAATAAAGAAATTATTTAAAAAGTATGATTCTTTTTCTACCCACGTTGGCTACATGGTTTATGGGGGCTGTGAGTTGTTAGAACTCTCCCCCATATCGTTGCTCCATACTACTCCCAAAATCTAACTTAGCTCATTATGTTTTAAAGAAAACATTTCCTCTTCCTCAACTTTGAGATTATTACTCAAAAGGTTTCTCTGAAAAGAGATAATACTGAAAACTGTTCATAAATTCTTTGGAAATCAGTGTTTCCTCTCATCTTAAATGTAAAAACATTTGCTCTTGGGAATACTTAGTTCCCATATATCATTTTCAATAAAATGAACTCAGCTCTACTCTTCTTCAACTCTGTGCTCAAGTCATTTAAAACAAGTTTTAAAACAATTTGTAAAAAGACTTCTTAAAATGACTCGAAGAACTCTCAAGACTTGACTATTAACTCTACCTTGAATTTGAATTATGAATTATGAATTCAAGGTTATGATTCATGTTATGAATGATTTCTAGATGTTTAGAAGTAGTTTAGAGTGTTTAGAATCAAAGGGTAGTAAAGGTACCCTTCGGAAGAACTCAGACAGAGCAACGGACTGAAAACAGGTCGGGGCAGGCAACCCTGGCGCACTGAGTGGCACAGGGCGCCAGCCCCTAAACTACAGAGGACAATTTCTGGCGCACTGCTGGGGCGGCGCGCCAACCCCACCCCAGAAAACCCCGACGACTTTTCTTTCTCGTTTTTCGACCCTAACTCGCCTAGAATCGAATGGTTTCTTCCCCAATCACTTAGATTCGAATACCCCACAAAAGTACACAAGAATCTACTCAAAAACAACTCTTAAACTCCATACGATTATCTCAAGAACTCATCAAACCCATCCTAATTCAAGAACGGAAACAATACTTCAAGAAACTATTCAAGAAACTAATCAAGAACTCAAACTTTTCAACTTCAAGAACGAAATTTCGCTGAAAATAACATGATTGGCGTGTGGGTGAACGAACCCAACACTATGAGAAACCACATACCTCTTAGGGATCAAACCCTTGGCGAAACAACCTTCGAATCGCAAGAAAACTTGAAGAACGCCTTGAATCCTTTCCTTTTTTCTCTTCTTGAACTTTCTTCTAAAAACCCTAAGCGTATTTTGATTTGTGAAAACTGAACCAAATCAGTTTATACCCCTAATTATTTACTAAAAACGCTTAAATCTGAAAGGATAAGGAAAAGACTAAAATACCCCTCACATTTTCGGGTAACTTTTCTTAATTGAACAGTGTGACTTCAAACAGGCATATCTCCCTCATACGAGCAAGCATGGCATTGTGGTGGTGGTGACATGCTTCGTTGGTCAAAGCTCCGGTGAGCTCACCGGAAAACTAATGGAACGAAAATCTGAAAATTATTCATTTAAATATAAAAATGATTCATCACCCTCTTTAATTTGGGACCAAGTAAAGAATATATAGGCAATTTTAAATGATTGATTCTATAAAATTATGGACTATCAAATCATGTGTCCAAAACCATGAGCTAGTTAGATATATGTGTATGCAATTTATTCTGTGTTAAAAATATTAAAATGAATATATACAAATGTAACAAGTGTAATTTAACAAAAATGATGATTTAATGAAATTGAAACAATATTTTATTTATGTGCAACGGACTGTGACAAAATAATAATAATCAAAATTAACTGATAAATTTTTTAATATTTTCATAAATAAGAATAATTATCGATAAATTGCATTAAAATTACAAAACATACATTTTCAACTATTTAACGAATAAAATACCTATAAGTAAAACTTTAAAATATCAGGACAAAATTAAGTGTCAACTTAACGGTTAATTCACCATTGTAGCCTTTCTTTGATATTTGGAGAGTTGATAATCATCTTTAATTGTTTTATCCAATAGTATAATTTAATTTCTAAGTTTAATTTGATTTGTTGTTGAAAGTTGAAAAAGGAAGGTACTTTGGTTGCAGTGGTTATATAATTGGGTGTCATTATTCTAAGCTTCACTTCGCTTCTTACAACATGTAAGAATTTTTTGGACAAAAATCTGGCATTATTAATTGTTTAGATAAAATTCTTTCAAGAAATATGTTTTTCATTTAACAACTCCATCCCATCCTAAATATTTGCTTTCCTTGCCTAATATAATAGCTTCCCTTTCTTGTACATTAGCTTTCGTTTCATCTTCTTTGGATCGATGGGGCAGACTCAAAAAACAACGAGTCTTAAGCCAACTCAAAAATGCAAGTGTGGAGTCCAAGTGACTCATACGAGGGGTGTTCATGCACAAAAAGAGATAAAGATTAATACAAATACATATAAGCCAACAAATATAAATACAAAAATACACATGGCAACAGATGAATACTCTCTTTCAATGATACAAATACAAATACAAATATACATGAATACAAGTGCAATTGTTATGAAATACAACGTTGATACAAATTGTATTTCGTCAATACACTTGAACTTGATACAATTTATTCATTAATACTAATTGTATGCATTAATACATATACATACTAGTTACATATATAGAATCACAACACATATATAAATACACAAATTATATTCGTTAATACAATTGTGTTCATTGATACAAATACATGCTAGTTACATATATATATATATAATTATCCCACATATATACAAATACAACTTGCGTCTCTCCTCTCTCCCAAGCCCGCTTCTCTTCTCCTTATGACATATAGGCTATAGCTACGAATCGTAATTAAGCAAACTACAGCTATAGTGTCTTATTATGTTTCTAGTATAAGCTACTTTTAAACTTTCCCTTTTTTAAGGAACAACCCAATTGCCTTGTATTGGAGGGGGGAGAATCAACTATATAAACTATGCAAAATTAGACCCATATTTATGAACTATATATACTATGCAAAATTAGACCCATATTTATGAAATATAACAAGAATTTTCAGTTTACAAAATGTTACCGAAGTTGTTTTCTTATGAAATATATACAAAATTTTGGTTAAGTCTTGCAAAAATTTCGCGTATGAAATTGATATACAATATCTATATCTCATTCAAATTTTAGAATTTACAAATGTTGTGTGTACGTAAAAGTATATTTAACATGTACAAAATGTGTGTATCTCACTCAAGACTTAGAATTGCGCTCGTTTATGTTGTGAATTTCACATGTTTTTAAGCCACCAAACTGCTTGAGAGTTCCTTTCACATCATTGAGCATGCTTGATTACTTTGATGATAATACTACTACAAATCACTAGTCAAACCAAAATTCTTCAGAAATTTCAGTTTTACTAAAACGTTTCACAAATCATTTAGGTCAAGAACAGCAGCATCTATGAGCAATCAGCAGTCTCCCTCCAACGGCAAACATGCTTTCAAGGTTTTGGATTTAAGTTCCAGGACCAAGCATTAACATTAGGCTTTCCCAAGTTTTCTGAGTGGTGGGTCTAAACCCAGAAAACACATCCGCCCCTAAAATTCAAACCCCAACCCTTTCACTTAAACAGTTGAAAATAAAATATTGCATACAAAAAACTACTCATTCAATTTAAAATTCAAGAACAATCTGCAAAACTTGATCATATAGCAAACTAATCCTTTTGCCACTAAAGCAAGAAATTAAACTATAACCCACCAACGGGAAATTTTAAACATAAGCAGTACAGAATCCCTAACAAACATCTTAGACATATATTGCCAGCAGCGCATAAAAGAAAGCATGTAACAAACTGAAACTGACAAGTAGATAATTTATCGCTTTTTTGAGACACCAACAGTTTTTCCCCTGCGGCCAGTGGTCTTTGTGTGCTGACCACGAACTCGGAGGCCCCAGTAGTGACGTAAACCACGATGATTCCTGCAATCACCAGAGGATAAATAAATAAATAAGATAAAAAGGACGTGCACAAATAAAGAAGGTTTTAAACTACTTCTACTCTACTACTACTTTTTTGACAAGGTACAACTCTTGACCATATGTTTCCCTTATTTGCAAAATGCTGTGTGTTTTCTCTTTATTTTGTTAATCAAAAGCTAAATGAATTATTTCAACAGCAAAAGCATTGAGTGGAAAACTACCTGATCTTTTTCAGGCGCTCCAGATCATCCCTAAGCTTCATGTCAAGAGCATTAGAGGTGACTTGTGAAAACTTCCCATCCTTGTAATCCTTCTGCCTGTTCAAAAACCAATCAGGGATTTTGAATTGACGAGGATTGGCAACAACCACCATGACACTGTCAAGCTCTGCAGCAGTGAGTTCACCAGCCCTACAGAAAAGAGAAGCAAAAAGAACTAAGATAAAATACAAAGTGGGAACGATCTACAGAGCTGTTAAACTCATAATACCCTTATATGGCAGACAAATGAATGGCGTGCACAACAATCTACAGATATAAATCAACCTAAACAGAAATCTCAAAGACTACAAACAGTAAAACCTTGCAAGGCTGAACGAAAATTTTCAAGCCTCCACTTCATTTTATTGGCCTTCCATTTAAAAGTTCAAGTGCTTTAGTTTGACTAGGCACAAAATTTATGAAAATAAGGGATATTTGTGAATCTTGTGGTCAAGAACTAAAGCCTAATGCACCAAAATAGCCTTTGAATCTTGTGGTTTAAACATGCTATAAAAAGTTCTTTCTAAAAGAGACAAAAAAGAAAAGCAAGACACTTGAATTGAAAAGGAGGGATTAATAAAAATAGACCAACAAGAAAAAGAAGGAAAAAATTTCAATCAGCTTAACATTGTTCTTTTTCGGAAAATGTAACAAAAGAAAATATGGGTTCAGTTGAACCTGTAATCACAGCTTAAAACTGTTGTTAATGTCAAAAAAGAAGTTGTCCTAGCATGCACTTAGGAAAGGAAAAAAACACTAAAGATAGGGCTAGTTCATTATCGCTGCCAATAAAAGTTGGAGAAGGTCATATGTTTTGCAGGACAACAGAAAGAGCTATCCGACAACCAGCTAACCCTGGTCCCAAAGAAAAACACCATCAACCAGGTTATAAGGCGAATCAATCCTTCTCACAATTACTTCCCCGACAATCCACTATAGACAAATCTCTAGGCCCAATCATCTTTATTCATGCATCATGACCACAATTTTGCCTCGTTAATGAATTTGAATTGCAGATTAACAGTCCTCAAAGTAGTACAAGGAACAGTTTTGCATCTAATTTACTTTCTCACTGAGCCTACTGGTTAATGGAGAATCAAAACCCAAGAGGTGCACTCAACTAAAGCGAGTTGAGGCACGATAAAAACAACTACAAATGATACACCAAATAATATCTGCAAACGATACCATGCACACACTAAAAACAACAGTAGAGTTCTATTTCTCTGACAAATCAATAAATCAAATAGTGAAATGCATAGTCTGATTATATGACCGAGACAGTAAACTAAAAGGATAAACAGAAACAATAAGGGCATTTGGGAATATACTGGTTGAAAGGGCTAACCTCTTGTTCATGTCGATATCGGCTTTCTTGCAGGCAATGTTGGCGAAACGACGGCCAATACCTTTAATGGAGGTCAAGGCAAACATGATCTTCTGTTTTCCATCGACGTTGGTGTTTTGCACACGAAGAATGTGCTGAAATTCTTCATTTGCAACAAGCGACTGAAATCCCCAACATATAAAAACACCAAATTAATTTCAAAAAATTAATTATTAAAGTACGAGAAGAAAGAGTAGGTGCTTGGGCAAACCATGGCTAGCTTCTTCTAAATCTTCCTCTCTGCGGCGGCGGCGGCTCCTTCTGTGTATAACAAGATATACGATCTCCAAAACCCTACGGGCGTTGATTAGAGCTTTTTCCTTTTTATATAAAACGAAAAGGGATAATATTGTAATTACAATTACCTTGATTAAATAATTTTTTATAATAAATGTAACTGTTATTTACTTACTTCGTTTACTTTTACTTGTCACTTATTTCCTAAAATAGATTTTCATTTTTACTTGTTACTTTTGATAAATCAAGAAAAAATAATAATTTTTTTCTATGTTTTACCCTTAGTATTAAATACTTATTTTTCAAATCATTTTTCAACACATCATTTAATAGGGGATAGTTTGGTAAAATACATATATCAATAATTATTTTCTTAACGGAAAAGGGCTTAAAATATCCATCAACTATGCGAATTGGTACAAAATTACCCTTTTTCTATCTTTTGGGTCTAAAATGCCCTTAATGTTATCCTTTTGGCTCTATTTTGCTCTCATCTTTGACGGACTAAATCATAATCGCAATTAACAAATTCATTAATGATGTATCACTAACCTATTGGCTACCCTAACAATTAATTAAAATATTTAAAAATATCAAACCCACCCGCTTCACCCAAAACCCCACCCGTAAAAATCTCCCAATCTTTTAACCTGAACCCAATATAAAATCAAATTCACAATTTCAAACTACCAACAAACCCATCTACTTCTTCTATTCCTTTCCTTAATTACAACTGGGAAAATTTCTGAATCCATATTTAAATGTATTATTTCAACAAGTTGACAAATGATAATATAGCCAAACCTTAATCAGAAGAAAAAGGAAAATCACCCTCCCCTAATATTGGATGAGTGAAATTCAAACAAAAAATAACTGATGTTCATAAAAACTAAGAAATGTAAAATCTAAAGAAAAAAGGAAATAATTCTGAAAATTTAAGATTTCAATGAAGAAATAGATAAAGGGCAAACATTTGGTGCGAACTATGAACTTGCAGGAATTGATTTGATGTTTTTATCGGCGCCGTCGCCGGAGAAAAGGAGGTCGGGTGGGGCTTTTGGGTTAAAAAAATTGAGAATTCTTACGGGCGATGATTTTGGGTGGAGTGGGTGGGTTTGAGCTTTTTAATTATTTTAATTAATTGTTAGGGTAGCCAATAGGATAGTGACACGTCATTAATGAATTTGTTAATTGAGATTATGATTTTGTCCGTTAACGATGAGGGCAAAATAGAGCCAAAAGGTTAACGTCGAGGGTATTTTAGGCCCGAAAGATAGAAGAAGGATAATTTTGTATCAATTCACATAGTTGAGGGATATTTTAGGCCATTTTTTCATTTTTTTTAATTGGTGTGTCAAGTCAAAGTGTGACAAGTAAAAGTGAACGGAAGGAGTATGTTACAAATCCATTTAATTGTGGATGTTTCTTTTCATCAACAACCTAACGTAATGTATTTATTTAATGTAAGTCTTAAAAATGTACTAACGTATTTGGCTTAAGATTGTAAACTGTTGGTTTCTACATCCTATAAAAGGGTATTTTTCACCATTGTGAAAGATACACTTGAAGAGATTAAATAAGACTCTCTACTTTATACTTTCCATCACCATTTGTCTCCCTTTCTTGTTTAGTAATCTTGTATTTTTCTGTTGTTTTACAACACGTTATCAGCACGAATCTCTAACTAATAGAGACCTACTTAATTCGGGATTATATTTTTTCCTAAAAGTTAATCAAATTTTTTTTCCGAGTCAGGTATACATTTATATGATTATAACATCTCTAATAGAACTTGCATAAGTCTTTGATCTACAATTTAATTATTGCTTACATAACTTGCTTTAGGTATTATTATGATACTTTACTAGGCATAATAATCAATAAGTTTCAAGTTTATATTATTATGTTATTTATATGCTACTAACTTATAACTCTAAATTAAATATCGAGCAATATGATACCATGCTAGTTAGAATACTCGTAAGTATTTTCTTATAATACATTTATGATAAATATTTGTGTGTCATAAAGAAGAATAGTATTGTATTAAATATGACTTGAAATTCTTACTAAACTTTGGCGTTAATATCTATTGAAAATAGTAATAAATCGTTAGAACAATTAGAAAATATATTAAATTTGCCGTTTCGATACTTCATGAGTTTACATGCTTTTGTAACATTCCATTTTCATGCATATAATATATTTTATACTCATATTATACTAATTTGACATTTATTATAAAGAAACAAACATTATGATATTAACTCAATTATTTTATGATAGTTTTCATCATGTCGAATTTGTCAAAGCTTGAATTTGTGGCACTTGACATTTATGGAAAGAACTATTTATCATGGTTACTTGATATTAAAATTCACCTTACCTCTAAGTTTTTTGATGATATTATAATCGAAGGAAATAAAGTATCAAGTCAAGATAAAACGAAGGCTATGATTTTCCTTCGTCATCATCTTGATGAAAGCTTGAAGATTGAATACTTAACAGTAAAAGATCAACTTGAATTGTGGATAGGTTTAAAAGGGAGGTATGACCACCTCAAGACAACGGTATTGCCAAGGACTCGTTATGAGTGGATCCACTTACAGTTTCAAGATTATAAAATCGTAATTGAGTATAATTCTGTTGTATTTAGAATCACTTCCCAATTTAAATTATGTGGGGAAAGTATAAAAGATGAGAACATGTTGGAAAGGACACTAACTACCTTTCATGCCTCTAATGTGATACTACAACAACAATACCGTAAAAAAAATAATCAAAAATCCTCTGAATTGATCTCATGTCTTCTGGTGGCTGAGCAACATACTGTCCTTTAAATGACAAATCATGAAGCGTGTCCCACTGAAAGTGCTCCATTACTTAAAGTACAAAAGATAGAAGTACACGACCAGTCTAAAATAAGAAAAAATAATTGGGGCCATGATAATGTGTGTGGGCGTGGAAAGGAAAAAAGACGATATAATAATCGTCGAGGTGGTGGTCATAATAAAAGGGAGAACAATATGGGTTCTCAAAATAATCCTTCGAAAGGCAAGGGCGATCACTGTCATCGTTATGGCCTTCAAGGTCACTGAAAAATGAATGTCGGACAACTGAGCATTTTGTGTATCAAAATTCCTTTAAAAGGAAAGGAAATAAAGGTGGTGCCTCCTTTTCTAATGCCTAGGGGTGTGTATTGATCAGTTCGGTTCGGTTTTAAGTATTATCGATTCGGTTTATCAGTTTTCAGTCTTTAAATATGTTAAACCGATAACCAAACCTATGGGATATTTTTATCAGTTTTTAGTTTATCGGTTTTTGGTCTTTAATGGTTCAACTTTCGGTTTATCAATTTTTGGTCTTTAATGATTCAGTTTTCGATTTAACCAATAGGAAAATGCTTTCAAAACAAATATATGACTTATTCGACAATTTGACGCAATACACATACATCAAAACAAGCAAATCAGACTAAATTGCAACAATAACGGTCAAAACACAATCTGAATTCCTGATGTTAATCGAATTGCAGACATTTACAATCGTGCAAAAGCTACTATAAGTCAATTATAAACTAAAACTAATTAAAACCAAGAAGTCCAATTGTAATCCAACTTTGATATGGATGTAGCATTTTCATAAAGACAAAAGTAATACTAAAACCTAAAGGGTAAATGACTAAATGCAGAGAGTAGAGTTAAGTAGTGTTAATTGTATAGGGTCCTTATAGTTATAGTCTAATATAGTGATTATATTAATATTTTTTGTTTGATATTTATTTATGACTAAAAATTAAAATAGTAAATTATTATATTATTAATGGGTCATCGGTCAACCCAATAACCCAATATCGAATCGATAACTCGATAATTTTTTTTATAAAACTATTAAATAACCGTTAACTTAATAACCCAATAACAATAAATCAATAACACTTTTTTCGGTTCGATTTATCGATCGGTTCAGTTTTTTCACACCCCTACTAATGCCCGGATGGAGTCACATTTGACTTTCAAAGATGATGCTCAGGCAGAGCCTTCTCAGAAATATGATGAGAACGTTGAGGTAAATTTAGCATTGAAAAATGATGCTTTTGATGGGCTCGATGATATTACTCATCTAGAAGCTGAAGACTGCTTGGCTTCGCTATCGCTATCGCTCATGACTTGGTATAGAGCCGTGTAGTCGTCGGTTTTACCACCAGAATGCCTATGAGATAGTGGTAGTGGTTGGCCTTTCGAATGCCTTCTTCCTTACTTTTCTGAGAAGCCCTACGGTAGGTAAGAGCAGGCACAAGCAAGTTGACCGAAGGGGACCAGCACTTCTACTCCTCCACCGAGGAGTCGTTCTTGCGAGAAACAAGGAATGTCGTGAACGGTGGAGGTCACAGAGAATTGACCTATTCATAGAGTGATCCTATGATCGATACAGGACTTCTTTGGGGATCACAATTGAAGATTGATCATTTAAATGAGAAATGAATAATATTGTTATGAGTTTTTAATGTCTTACTTAAAGATGAAGTACTTAAATTTTCTTTTGTTAGTTTGTTTCGTACTTCTTATTATGTATTTTTTGTTTGAAGATAAATAAAATTTTCTAGTCTTTAGCGGGATCCAAGATGAGTAATGAAGATATTTGTCTTCTGGATAGTGCCACAACTCATACGATACTAAGAGAAAAGAAATATTTCTCTCATTTGATTATGAAAAAGACATATGTTAATATAATATTCGGTAGTATAAAATTGATTGAGGGCTATGGAAGAGTGGCCTTATTACTGTCCGGAGGAACATTATTGATAAATTGATAATGCATTACATTGTAGTAAGTCTCAAAGAAACTTGTTAAATTTCAAGGTTATTTGCGAAAATAGTTATTATGTTGAGACTGCGAATGAATAAAAGGTTGAATACCTTTATATTACTACAATAAATACGGAGAAGAAAAATGAGCATGAAAAATTGTCTGCACTTTCTTCTGGGTTGTACCATACAAATATTGGTATGGTTGAATCACATGCCGTAGTAAACAAAATGTTTAATGTTTGTAATGATTTTATCATTTGACATGACTGGTTGAGCCATCCTGATTATAGATGATGCACAGAATAATTGAGAATTTACATTGGCATACTATGAAGAACCAAAATGTTATTCAATCAAAGGAATTCTCTTGTGCTGCTTGTTCTCAAAGAAAGTTGGTTATCAAATCATCAGCGGCTAAGGTTGGGGTGGAATCCCCTACATTTCTGGAACAAATACAGGATGATATATGTGGACATGTTCACCCTGCATGTGGATCATTTAAATATTATATGGTCTTAATAGATGCATCTACAAGATGGTCACATGTGTGCTTATTATCAACCTGCAATATGACTTTTGCGAGGTTGTTGGCTCAAATAATAAGGTTAAAAGCACAATTTCCAGATTATGAAATAAGGGCAATTCATCTTGATAATGCTGGTGAGTTTACATCTCAAGTATTTAATGATTATTAGGGCTGAGATGTGGAAAGTGGGAAGTAGGAAGTGGGATGCGGCGATGCTGATTGCCTAAAAGTGAAAAATTGAAAAGTGGTGAGCTAATTTTGCATTTTGCCTATAATATTTAATATTAATAATAAACATGATATTAATATATATTTAAAATATAATATGTTTCGGTTAAACTGAAATATTGAAAAATACAAACAATACATACCAAAAATCGAACCGAAATACAGAAAATACGAAATCATATACCAACAATTAAATCGAAAACTGAAAAATCAAAAAAATTTGGTTCGGTTCGATATTTCGGTATTTATTT
This sequence comes from Solanum etuberosum, assembly GCA_029582245.1. Taxonomy (NCBI): domain Eukaryota; kingdom Viridiplantae; phylum Streptophyta; class Magnoliopsida; order Solanales; family Solanaceae; genus Solanum; species Solanum etuberosum. Next base: position 32,985 of record JAJONR010005495.1, on the reverse strand, counting down.
CCAACCCTAATAATTATCGTTTGTCTATTGGAATAACAATTGAACATCTTGTTGCACATGTTCTATACTTGAAATGGTATAGCAGAGTCATTAATGAAACGTCTCCAATTGTTAGCTAGACCATTGTTGATGAGGACAAAGTTGCATATTTCAATATGGCGGCATGCTATTTTGCATGCTGCAACACTTGTACGCATAAGGTCAACCCAAAAATATTCAATAAAAAATAATAATAAAATCATCATATAAAATAAATATTGCAAAGTCATAATGAAAATGATCATAATTTAACAGTACTAAATCATGCTAAAATAAGTCTAATAAGTATTAGTTACATGATTAAACATTAAAGAAAAATTAAAATTAGATTACGTATTTTAATGTCTAAACCAATCTAAAACTAAAGAACAAATATTCAACATTATTATCATTCTTAGTAATTTATTTTGTTAGTGTAGTATTGATTTGATTTCGAATTGAGCTTTATTAGAGTTACTAATATCTATGGACTACAACATTTATTGGAGCATTCAAAATTTTAAGTCTCAAAAAACTTGAAAAAATATGTTAAAAGATAAAAATTATGAAAACGGATAAGTAATATTTAGAAATTACATCAAAGTAAATACTTTTATGTATACAATAAATTTTAAAAATTATATATATAATGTCAGGTTGGTTTGGTCTCGGGTTGACTTTTTCTAGTTAAAACCAAATCAACCCAAGTGTAGTTATATTTTTTTTCCAATACCAAACCATTAGTCGTTTTTTTTTTTTTTTTCCGATTTGACTCAATTTTTGGTTTGATTCGATTTTCGGTTCGGTTTTGTACACCCCTAGCAATAAACATGATATTAATTCTTGAGAATGTGGGGAAGATCAAGGGGTGTGGAAGATAAACGAGGAGGTGGTGGAGGTGTGAGTATCATTACACATAATAGTAAAATTACATTTTGAAGTTATGGACATCCAAATTAATATAATATATTTATAACAAAACATTTAATATATATAAATAATAACTACATTAAAAAAGAAGAGAAAAACTCACAAATGCCCAAAAAGGAGAAAAAAAAGATGAATACAAAAGGAGGCCATGGAGAGGTGACACACCACCTTGTCTATATCTAGCTTTATTTATATATATAAATTTGCACTTCCAGTAATAAAATAGGTCGAGTGGCCATTTCAAGTACTACCTCTGTCCACTTTTATTGTCATGATTTCTTTTTTTAGATTCAAACTATAAGAACTTTGACTAGCATTTTACGATGTATTTATTCTTCATATTGATATGCAAAAAAATTAAATTTATAGTATTTTTTCGTATAGTTTTTGAATATCTCAAATTTTTTGTTTAGAATATCAAATTAATGTAATCTAATTTAACTTTAAAAATTAGTCAAATTAATTTTTGAAAAACGCAACATGACAAATAAAAATGAACGGAAAGAATAATAAACAATAATTAAGTTATTTTAGATAGTAAATTTTGACCCAATTAATGTTTTATCTAATTTTTTCTATATTTAAATTACTTATTTGAAGTAATTATTTGACTCTGAAAATTCACTTCAAACTATTCATAAATAATAAAAATAACTCCAATAATATTCATAGTCAAATAAAATTCTATTTTTCAAATATCATTTTTTTCACTTTAAAATAAATAAATATATTTTTTCAAATTTCAGTATGACAAGGCAAAACACCCACAAAAGTAATCTTAAATATCATCTTTCACGTTAAAAACAAATATATTATTAATTTTTTCCAAATTCCAAAAAGCAATGCGGCAAGTGATATTTTCCTCGGGAGTCGTGACATGAAATGAGAGTCAGGTTTCAAAACCCCAAACATTTAACATTATCCACATAGAACAGTGCCAAAGTAGAAGAAGTGGAATTATAGTTTCCCTTTTCCATGGCTATCTCTACATCTTTTTGCCGCCCCATTTCCTCTTTCAATGCTATCAGTTCACCGTCTCTCTGTTACTTCAAACCCTTCTACCACCACTTGAAACTTGATCCTTCTTTGGCCCTAGTCAAGTGTTGCTCCTCTCACATTGGACAATCTCCAGAACACATGAACGGCAGGTATTTTTCTCTTACACTCGAGACCTAGGTTTACTGTTCTCTTACAATTGTGTAGATTCCCCTAATTGAAATTAATATTTAGTTGATTGTGGTGAAAGTAGCTTAAGATTCTACAAAATCTTTTGGCTGTTTGTACAACTCAAATATTGTGAGAAGACTGTTGTATGTTTGATAACGAATGTTAAGTTACATTTACTTGAGCAAGTCAGTAGTGTGGGAAAGGTTTTGTCTTCAGTTTAGCTGATAATGGTCCTATGGTGTGTGATATATGGAATTGAATTTTATTTTAAGAGCAATTCAACTTGTACAAGTTGAGAGGTGGAACACTGTCCTTGAGTATTCAAAATGCATTAATAAATTTGCACTCTTAACTATACTAACATATAGTGAAAAGGTTATTCGTTTATACTTTTGTGGGTTCGTCAACTTGAGGTGAGACAAACAGATTGTACTGAGGAGGGGCGTGAGTTGTTGAACACTAGCACAACATTTTTTGCATCCGATTTGTAAGGACTTGTGAAACCTTTTACTTAACACTTGAAAGTAAGAGTAAAATTTCATAAATTTAGCAGCCTAAGTGCAACAGATGGGAGTCATTCATTCTATTCAGTCAGCTAATAAGCTCAGATGTTATATTCTTTTCGCTGAATAGGCTAGTTATTCAAACTTCCTTTTTTCATTGAGTAGATGTGTCACTGATTGCAACAAATGGAGTTTACCCTATTTACCTTGGATTGAATGCTTTAGTAGCAATACCAAAAATGTTTTTTACATCCTACCACTTAAGTTATTTTGTTATGCTATTGATACTTTAACTAAGACCTGCTTTTTTTCAAAAATATTAAATTTCATTCTATCTAATGTGTGTATGCAGTGTCACTTTAGATATAACTTAATAGTGCCTAGCAATAACCTGTTATAAGTATTATAAAACCACTTATCTCTGTTGGCATTTAGTTATTTGTGTTTGCTTTTGCATGAAGTTGTGTGTTCCTAATATCTGTGTTCTGTGATAGGCAACCTGAGTTATCTCCTATAGCTCCTTTTGGTGTCACGATGACAAATAATGGAACATCTAAACCATCATATAGATGGCGTAGGGTGCTGCTTAAAGTTAGTGGTGAGGCACTAGCAGGAGATCAAGCACAAAACATTGATCCCAAGGTCAGAATAGTAGAACTGCTCACATATCTCCATGTTGCTGTCTTGTTCTGTTCTTTTTCTTTCTAGATTTTGATCTTTTTTCAAGCTTTCATGTTGTTACACAGATTACAATGGCCATTGCGAGGGAGGTGGCTGCTGTCACTCGACTTGGCATCGAGGTAGATTTTTTTGGATAAATCAAATATTTCTTTCCTATAGATCCTTATTCTTATATTACATGAAGGTGGTGCATCGTCTGAAGGGTTTGAATTTGTTTCATTAACTTTTCCTTTATTATCCATCTCTCTGCTCCCTACGTTGAAGGATCCTTAGGTCTTTGATTTATTATTATTTTCTCTATAATTCATGGTCTGGTTGGAGCATCAAACTTGGAATTCTTATCACAATAATTTGTACATTTTCATTTCTTGTGCTATCTGAAGTAAATATTTACCCAAATTTCCTACTTGGCAGTGCTCAAGAACGTTTTGGGGAAATTGAACTAAAAATATTGTAGTCATTTCATTAAATTCTATAGCAATGAATCTTTCCCGCGTCCAATGGACTTTGCAAATTGTTTGTGTGATTCAAAATATGAACCATTTGTTGATTTTCATATTTGCTATTCTAACTTCTTGTTTCCAATCTTATGTCATGATGAAATCAGTAAATACTGCTATGAGTGGATTGATGGCAATCTGGGTCTTTTTTTACATAGATTTCTCAGTTCTTCTAGCAAATGTGTAGGTCTTTCATAGGCGTTAGTGGATGTGAAATTTTTAGGCGGATCCTCTTAGGCAGTAGGTAGCGGACTAGATTATTCCCTGTTTATCTGATGTTCCATTGTTGATTTTCATAATTTCCATTCAAACTTCTTCTTTTCAATTGTATGTCATGATTAAATCCGTATAGTACTATTACGAGCTCCTTGATGGCGATCTTATCCTGATTTTTCATAGATTCTCAGTTCTAGCAATGTGGCAGGTTGCAATAGTTGTTGGTGGAGGTAATATCTTTCGTGGATCCTCCTGGGCAGGAAGTAGTGGACTGGAGCGCTCATCTGCTGATTATATTGGGTATGATTACTATTGTTTTTCTGTTAGTTTGAATTACTTTTTAAAAAAAAATAGTTTCAAATGCTTTCAAAAGTTAAATCTCAATTTTTTATCCTTTAATTTTTGGGTTTTTTTGACACTTTTTCTTGCTCAAAGAGAACTTTCTATACTTGGTCATCTTTCATGCGACCATGTATGCCACTGTCAATTCAAGGGTGTAATGAACTTTTTTACCTTATAAAGAAAAAGAGGGTGTAATGGACTTTGTTGTGTTGTTTTGCAATTTTAGCATGCTTTAGACAAACATGCCTCTTAACTTAAAGATGTGATTAGGTACACAATCTTTGATAGCTTTCAGAAAATGTACTTGAGGAAGCAAAGGATGGTAGGACGAGTTATTTTGATGGGTTCCCTATTTTCTATTTCGGTATTTCCATAAAAGATGTTGATGTAGGACAGATTTGGCTGTTTTTCTTTTACATCAAATAGCGGTTAAACAAATCAGAATGGAGTTTCTAGGCCTCTTTAACCTTTTTTGGGCTTTGGTGTTGGTGACTAAAATTATGAAACAAATGCTTTGAAAGGAATTAAGCATGCGCCTGAATAGATGAAGATTTGGAGATCAAAGAAGCTAAGAAAGAAATGTATAGCTGCTTTTAACAGTGATTGTGTATCATATACTTGCTACGTGTTGAGGCTTCAAAGTTGTTGGCCAAACTCCAAAGAGGATTTTGATAGGCTGTTGAACCAATGCTAGAATAGTGAGGTAGTTAGTAGATTTTGAAAACTGAAGTTATGTAAAGACAGGAGAAAATAACCCTTGAATTAATTGTATCAGGCAACTCATATTCTCTCCTAATTTTACTTCAATATGATCTATATATACTACAAAGGCCTAATTACTCGAACATTTACTTGCAACTGAATGCTATTAAAAGTTAAAACCAGGGAGCTAAGCTGTACTCTAAACTATCTAAGCTGTATAGGGTGCCCCTAGTGCGAATATCTGGCAATCATTTTAGAATTATATCTCTTATCCAAGATTATCTTATAAATTCATATTATAGTTAGGTAGCATTAGAACTGATTGGAACATAAAACAAGATTAATTTTTTTTGTAGATGTCAGTTTTCAATCTAAGTAGGCTATGCTTGAGATAAGCAAAATCTATATTTTGTCAAAATGCATTTTGTTCTTTTTTTCCTTAATATCTAATGGGATACAATGCTTTTGTTTTGAATTATATGCACCCTAGATTCTGCAGAACCTGGTGGTACAAATCTTAATTTCAATTCAAATGTTTTGGTTGTATTTGTATTCAAACCAAGATTTGCATTGCTAGGGCCTGCAGACCTCCAGGCTAATATACTTAAAAACAAAGCTTTTGTTTAATACAGCTCTTCTGGAGTGACAAAATTAGTTCTTTAAGTTGTCCTTTAAGTTGCTCAGATTGAAACCCTCACCTTTGCCTGAGTTTGAATGGTGGCATCACATTTTGTTTAATTTGGCATATGATTTATCAGCGCGTGCAGAAGATGCATGGGAGAGAGATCACTTTGGGACTACTATTAATTAATGTTTTTTTTTAAAATTAAAATTAATTAATGTTTTATCACTTACCTTTCAGGATGTTGGCAACTGTTATGAATGCAATATTCTTACAAGCTACAATGGAAAGCATTGGAATCCCCACAAGAGTCCAGACTGCATTTAGAATGTCGGAAGTTGCTGAACCATATATCCGTAGAAGGGCTGTTAGGCATCTTGAGAAAGGGAGAGTAGTAATTTTTGCAGCAGGAACTGGAAATCCCTTTTTCACGACAGACACTGCTGCAGCTCTGCGTTGTGCAGAGAGTGAGTTCTACTTCTTCCTGATTCAGATGTTCTACATTCATGGAACTTTGACATACTTGCAAATTAAAGTGGATTCTGCAAAATATCTTTCTTCCTTCCAAAATTGGATAAAAGAGAAAGCAAAACTAAGAAGAAAATGTTACAATGTGACTATATGCTTTAAACTGACCTATATTTTAAAAGTACTCATAATGGAGTGGATAATGACTAAAGTTCCTTCAGAGGTGGTTTGGTAATTTTCTTAAAATCAATTCTTCATGGCTCATGTTGAAAGGAAGAAGTACTACCTGGGTTGTTACATAATAGAAGGATGCCTACCAAAGTGAAAGGTAAGTTCTAGGGAACAATTATATAAGTCTGTCAATGTTATATGACAGTGAGTGTTGGGCTCTAAAGTCCAATATATCCACATGACGAGTATTTTTGCAGAGTTGCGGATGCTAAGATGGATGTGCATCCATACAAGATCAGATAAGATTAATAATGACCTCATTAAATAGAAGGTGCAAGTAGCATGCATTAGGATAAAGATAAACACAGAGAGTTGCTTGAGATGGTTCAGTCATGTCCTGCATAGACCTACTGATGCACCGCTTTGTAGGTGCGGAAGTATGGTGAGTTATGGTGTTAAAAGGATATGAAGTAGACCTAAAACTACATGAAAGGAAGTTGTCTCAAATGACCTACAATTTCTTGGAATCAATAGACTTAGCGAAAGATGAAGCACAATGTAAGAAAAAGATCCATACATGTAGTATCTACCTGTTGAGAATAGGTTTTAGTCTTGTTAGTACGTTGATTTTGAACCTATTGCTGTTCTAGGAGTATTTTGACCTTATTATAGATTTAGATGCCAGTAAAAATATAGAGAACTTTTAATATTATTGTTAATACCATTATTTTATATATATTTAACTTAGTTTTCACTTTCATTTTTATTTGATGTCATGATGACTTGAGTGTAAATAGAGAAATATAATCTGTGAGGTTCATGTTCCAATGTTTTTGTTGCAACTCTTCATTGCTCATGTGAAGCTATTTGGCTAAGAATATACCAAGTTTATTAAATGCCCACTTCAACACCTAGATGTTTACTAATATTTATCCCCATTAAATGGAACATGTCACACACAAACATTGGAACATGATTGGATAGTTTGTCCCCAAATGCTTCTCATCCAACTATCCAAGTGATGATGTGATCTTTTAGACAAATGGCGCTCTGCTACTGGAACATATATGAGAGTGCACGTCTCTTTCTTTTTTTGTTTTTCACCGATCAAATTTTTGAATGCATTGAAGTTAATGCTGAGGTGGTGTTGAAGGCAACAAACGTTGATGGAGTCTATGATGATAATCCTAAGCATAATCCTGATGCTCGTCTTCAAGATAACCTGACTTACCATGATGTAATTTCAAAAGAGCTCTCGGTGATGGACCTGACTGCAATTACTTTGTGCCAAGAGAATAACATTCCAGGTATGAGGTTTTCAGCCCTTCGATTCCTTTTATCAATTTCTGGATGACTCTAGGGGTGTCATTGGCGAGCCTTTTCCTTTTAAATTGACTTACGAACTGACTTTTCCCATCTTATTTTTCATTTTGCAGTTGTCGTTTTTAATCTCAATAAAACAGGTAACATTGCTAAAGCCATTAAAGGAGAGAGGGTTGGCACATTAATTGGTGACACATGGAATACAGAAGCAGTAGTATCTTAAGAGGACAAAAGTTGGTTTCAGCAGATGGAAGTTGGATTGCTGTTTGTAGCATTTCAACACACTCAGAGAGCTCATTTTGGCAGATTGTTCCAAGAAGTTGGCACTCAAAGTATTGAGTAAATTATGTGCCGTTTGCCCTTCGAAATTATGGATTCGAAAGTACTGAAGATAAGCATATAATCTCCCGGAATTTAACATAAATGCTGATACTCGATACTACTCCCTTGGAATTTTTCAGAGCTTTTCTTGAAGTGCAAAACTAGGTAGCCAAGAGTTGCATTCTTTGACGTGTGATGCTACTTTATATCTGCATTTCTATTCTTGCCCCTAACATATTCATTCACTTAGGGGTTGTTTTGGTTTGAATATGATCTATCTATAAGAATTATGCATTACTTATATATGGTTTGATGTGTAACAAAATTTACTGCGCATGTAAAATTGTGTACTACTTATATAGCGTTTGTTTTTTGATATAAAATGCTGCATGTCAGTTATATCTATGCATAACTAACATTCCATTTGTTTTATTTTATGTGTATTAATTAGTTTGACTAGAAATAAATAACAATGAATCAATTGACAATATAAAAATAATTAATTGGGCTAAGTCTGTTCTCCGGTGTGGCTATTCGACGACACCATAAAAGTAAGAAGCAGAGTTGGTTACACAGCTTCATAATAACAGCTTGTGAGTAATGAAATTTTGACGAGGTACAAATGAGGGATAAAAATATATTTACAGCTAAGCTCTAGGTAACACCTTACGTGAATTTTGCCCCCATAATAACTCATATTTGCATGTTATCTCTTGTTATCCCACCATGTATATGAGATAACTTATCACATCACTATGATATAAATGGTGAGATAAGTTATTCCAAACAAGATACAAAATTTTTATCCCATCACTATTTATTTTTATCCCTCACACCCCTTACGCTCTTCTTCAGCCTATTTTGACTAGTCATCTGAATGTTCCCGGCCTTGTAACTCTGAAATCGGACCAATAGGGATTGCAAGTTCAGATCTTCAGGGAATATGTGCGATGATATTAGTTTTTTTATGCCAAAGCGGATTTAGGTTTTTAAAAATATGGATGCTCTCTTAGCTTAATAAAAAAAAACGTGTTAAGAGTGAGATTCAAACTCAGGCTTAACAACATTAAAACAGCCTTAAGCACCCACCATGAGCCATTGAACCAATTAAACCATTTGTTCATTGGCTATTCTATGTTAATTTTATACAAATATTTCTTAATTTCTACATTGAAATATATATAATCCCATATAAGATTAATGGGTGCTCGAGCACCCGAAGGTGTCTATATGGATCCGCCCCTACCTATATATATATATATAGAAGAAAATCCTTTGAAGCATTGTCAGATAGTCAAGGAAAAAACTTTAGAAAATCCTTCCCTTGGTAAGATCTCATTTATTACTACCGACACCTAAAAAAGAAAAGAAAAAAGAGATGTGGAAAGTCTAGTGAGTTGTGACTATCATACTCAATCCCGTGATACTCTTTCCAACTCTTGCGGCGCCCCACTCTCGAATTGATTTCAATTTTCACAGTCTTATTCATTGCTTATAAATTACTCCCCTTCACTGTTACCTCTACATTCATTAATAAAATAATAATTAATATATTTTATTTATTTTATCACATAATTATTATTATGTTTTGAAGAATAATTTAGAAAATAAGTAATTAATACTAAGGATAAAACATGACATTCATTTCTTGAAAATATTTCCTACTCATATTAGCTATCTAAGATAAAAGTAGAAGCAAGGTCTCCGCTTTTTTCAACCTCTTAGCATCCAATAGATCTATCTACTAGGCCTTCTTTTCTTGATATGTTAAAAGTGACAAGTAAAATAAGAATCTATTTTTAAAATAATGAATAAATAAAAATGATCACAAAATTATTTTACATTAAATTAATTTAAGTTTACTTCTTTTTGTGGTTGGAATAGTCAACCAACTAAATTTTAGTAAAGGGTAAAACTTAAAGTTATGGTAAAATATTTTATTACTTTTACTATAAGAAATACTCCATTAAGCTATTTTAGTATGACAAAAATAAATAAATATATTTATAGCACGTGAAATTGAGTGATCTCTCTACCATTGCACCCCAAAACCTCAACAGAACCCTATCCTCACATATTTCTCACCATTCACCCAAACTCATCCTTAGCCCCTCCCTTTCACACTTGTTTTTTCAACCATATATATATATATACCATGCACAATAACAACTTCAACAAACCAAATTACCTAATGCAATTCAATGGCATCTGGTAATTTCTGTCTGGCAATCCTCTTTTTATTATTCTCTCTCTCTCACGCCATTGATAATCATCACCACCATTTGCCGCCTGAAATTCGAGAAGCTTGTAAGGTCTCACATGATCCATCAAAATGCGAGGCTTCTTTTCATTATCACTTTCCTTCTTATCTCTCAACACTTCAAATAATCTATTCAGCATTAGCTCGCTCCTCCCATAAACTCGCTAAGGCACAGGCCTTGGTGAAGGATATACAAAAATCTTCTGCTGGAAACGTCAATGTTACCGTTGCCGCGGTAAATTGTGTGGAGGGTCTCGCTTTTTCAGAATACAGATTTAAACAGACGGCTAATGATGCATTGCCCAGAGACGAAATTAAGGACGCTCGCGCATGGATGAGCGCAGCCTTAGGGTATCAACACGGCTGCTCCGCGGGTTTACAGAAGGTGAATGACACCTCACAAGTTATACAAACTATAGTGTTAATGGAGTCATTGATTGGGTTTACCAGCAATACTTTGGGGATGATAATCAATTTTGATATTCATGGGAATCAAATCGGATCATGGAGTCCGCCTAAAACTGAACGTCAAGGATTTTGGGAAGGTGTTACAGGGACCAGGTATTGAAAATGTTTACTCAACTGCTTCATTTTATTTGTCTGGTTTTGACTTGACACGAAATTTTATGTTTGGACATTATCAGAATGGATGTGAAGGGAGGAGTGCCATCGAATTTGAAGCCGAATGTGATGGTTTGCAAGACAGGAAATTGTGAGTATAGTACGGTGCAGGATGCAGTGAATGCAGCGCCTAACAACTTGGTGTCTCAGAGATTTGTGATATGGATTAAGGCGGGGTTGTATGATGAGATTGTTAGGGTTCCTATGGCAAAGAGGAATTTGGTGTTTTTAGGAGATGGAATGGGACAAACTGTTATTACAGGATCATTGAATGTTGGTAACATGGCCGTCACTACTTTTGAATCTGCTACTGTCGGTAAGTAGTTTATTTTCTCTTTTGGAAAGTCTTTTATCACTTCAAATTTCCTATACCTTAATCTCAATCGGGGTGAAGACTTCTTACCAAAAAAGTTGTTTCTATATTCAAAATTTGAACCCGAACCTCTAATCTGTTGCATCACATCGGCATCCAAAAGTCGCACTTCTTGCCAAATTATTGGATAAAACATCCCCATCCTATAATTAATAATCCCAAGTTAGTAGGTGCAAGAGGAGAAAATTTTCAAATACGATGAATGATTTTTAGGTGTACATCTGCTTTAGAGCTACACCTGATAGTTTTTAGGTGCTTTGGGTCGTTTTGATCATGTTTTATTGTTTTGTTTTAAAAAACAGGAGTACTTGGTGATGGATTCATGGCCAGGGATCTAACCATCCAAAACACAGCAGGTGCTGGTGCTCAACAAGCAGTAGCTTTTCGATCCAGCAGTGATCGTTCTGTACTAGAAAATTGCGAATTTCTGGGCAATCAAGACACACTTTATGTCAATTCTTTGCGCCAATATTACAAGTCATGTCGAATCCAAGGTAATGTAGACTTCATCTTTGGAAACGCGGCTGCCTTGTTCCAAGACTGTGACATCTTAGTTTCCCCTCGAATAGTAAATCCAGAGAATGGTGAAACCAATGCTGTCACTGCTCACGGTAGAATAGAGCCAGGTCAATCAACCGGCTTCGTCTTCAACAATTGTTCCATTAACGGAACTCCAGAATATATGAAGTTGTATAACAGTAATCCTAGTGTACACAAAACTTACCTTGGAAGGCCGTGGAAGGAATATTCCAGGACAGTTTTTATACAATGTCAATTTGGGGATCTTATTAATCCTGATGGATGGATGCCTTGGAGTGGTGAATTTGCTTTGAATACACTTTACTATGGAGAATTCGGAAATGCTGGGGCTGGAGCCAATGCAAAAGAACGAGTGCTGTGGAGTAGCCAAATTCCAGCTCAACATGTGTATTCATACTCTCTTCAGAATTTCATTCAAGGCGATCGATGGATCTGAACACTATTAACCCATTATTTATTTCACAATACAATTTTATCTGCTAGAGAAATCCGAAATCTGTATAGATGAGTTTGAACATTTTGTCTTGCTACAAGCGTACGTCTAAAATTGTGATCAATTCATGATGCAGCAACATATTTTGTAAAACACACTCTTTTTATTTTTATTTTTTTGCAATAGAAAGGATGACTTTGATTACTTACAATTGTGTTGATCTTGTTTCATAGTCACTCAATTGATGATCAAACTAATTCCCTAAGGTGTTGGATGCTGTCACAGCCTTGGGCTAGGCGTTCCCAGTCGTATCAACGCACTGATCATGTTCATATTTTTTCACTCCTATTTCTAACGTGTTTCATCTTAGCCTAACCGGAGAAATAACGAATTACACAATGTGGAAAACACGCCGATTAGTATAAGTATTCGTTTTCTAGCTTCTTTCACTTAATTAGTACTAGTATTCATAATATTTTTGAAATGCAAATTTTTTCTTATTTTTTTCACGACTTAGATTAGTTTCAATCAACATATAGCGTAACTTGTAAATTAATTTATTTTGGTACGTGATTATTTGTCAGCAATATCTAATGTTCAATTGATGTATAGTGTGACATTTTTTATTTTATTTTATTTTTTGTAGAGAACATATTTATCTTTGTCCTTATAGACTTTTTTTCTTCATTTATTTTATTTTAATCAGTAAACAGTGACCATCTACCACCCAACATCAAAGTTTACACCAAATCCTTATTTGGTGTTTTAGAGCTCCAACCCAGCACCAAATTTTACACTATTTTGGTGTGTGAATAGTGTTACACCAACACTATTCATCACACCAATTCACTTTATTGAATATTTTAATATTATTTCATTATACAAAACTTTTAATTAAACATTATATAAATTGTATGTTTTAATTAAATCTCTTGTATATTTAATTATTTTTTATGTAATCTTTTTATAATATTAATTTTAGATATAAAAGTTAGTTTTTTTTATAAAATAAATTTTTCTATATATGACTTTTAAAAAAAATTAAATTTATGTTTATTCTCCTATAAATTATAATTGGATATAACTACAATTAACCTTCAAAAATGCAAACATATAAATTATTAAATTGTATTTCAATTATGTAATGTTTATTTAATTGTATTTCATTAATGATTTCACTTTTATTTGTATTATCCATTATTATGTATAATGTATAATATTTGCTAGCAATTTATATTATTTAAAAAATTATGATATAAAATAATTTTATATTAAACGACTATAAAAGAAAATAATATGAATTATATATGGTGAATGTTTTAGAAAGAATTTGTTTTATGAAATAAGAAAATATAAATGAAATAAGAAATAATAAAATAATAATGAAGAGAGAAAAATATTTATTTTTGATGTAAAATTTAGTGCAATGGGTTAGAGTTGATTTACACCGAAATAGTGCTGACTTTTCTTTCCACTATAATTATTACACATGTAGATATTAGAAATAAAAAACCTAATTGATTAACACATACACATCAAATTTCCATATGTACGAAGCTTGAAGCACAAAATTGCACCATGAGAATTGGAAGTCATTTAAACTATGCTCATATTTGTGATTTGAACAACTAATAAATTAATATTATAAGTATATCTATGAATTTTTTTATCTCAATTAAATTTATAAACTATCATTTCTAAATTTACTAATGTGTGTTACGGCGCGGATAAATTCACTAATTTTATATAATAGTGAATTATTGAGAAACTTGTTAGATGAGTATTTTAAATAAAATAATAATTTTTACTTGTAAAATTTATAAAAATTTCAAATATACGTATGTTTAAATTTTAAATTAGTCTTTTTTCAAATTGAAATTGAAATAGCTGTTTTATTAACTTTATAACTAAACGCCTAGAAAAGTATTTCCCCAACTTTGAGATGTTGGATGACGACAGACACAAAAAGCCAAAGAAGTATGGATGGATACATAGGATAAGCATTAACCACAAAACGCATTATTGACAAACCTTGAAACTTCCTAAATGCCTACACCTCCCACACCATTTTGTACCAATACACTATCTTTCGTTTTTGGCTAATTATACATCAACTTAATATTTGTAAAATTAAAATATAAATATTTAAATATTATACGAAAAAATACTGTAAGTTATAATTATTTTCATGTCAATAATGTCAGATAAATTTTTTATAGTATAAGTTTCGAAAAAATATCATATAAATTGAGACATGAAAAAGAATATATGGCACTCTATTTAATTTGTCAAAAAAGTTATATAACATTTCAATTTTCTTCTAAAGACATCTTGAGAAAGTCGAGAGAAATTTCATCCTGTGTTTAAGATCACAGTTTAGTGTGTATTTTTTTTAAAGTGCTAAAAGTTTTTTTGATATTTCTTAAAAGTTTGAGATTATTTCCTTAATGTGCCAAAAATAGTTCATTCTTTTTCAAATTTCATATCACCATCACCCTAAAAAATTAAAAATCCAAGAATACATATATTCCTTCTGTCTCTTTTGACTTGACACACCTATTAAGAAAATAATAATTGATATAGTAAGTCTTAAACATATTTACTTACTATATTTTTTAAAGACATTAACTCAATATTAATAATTTTTTCTTGATTTGTCAAAAAAATAACAAGTAAAAAAGAAAATTAAATTAAAAAATATTTGACAAGTAAATAGGTACGGAGGGAGTAGTAAATAATTCACGACAAACACAAACAGACGCATTTCAGATGCACTATAGTCGTGCAAATTAATACAGAAAGACCAGAAAAATGACAGACATATTTCCTCCAAGTCTTCACCTTTCCAGAAATGGCACTTTATTACCATCACGTATTAGTTAGGAAGAAAATGAGGCTAACAGACTCTACAATTGAAAAATGAGAGTGGGAAAGGCTTGACCCATAACTCATTCTACCTCATCAAATAAAACCTTCAAGAAACAACAACTAAGGAGTCCGGCCTCAAAACCAGTTGTTGCTGATACCTTCTTCTCGGTTTCATCTTCCATAATCAGAGTTCAGAGAAGGAAGAAATAAGAGGGCCCTATGGAGAATGTGGTCAGAAATCCATAATAGAGTCCGACCACAACAATCAATGTTAAGCCTGACTACGCCCGCAACTGATCACTTATTGAAAGACCAAACAAGAAATGAAAAGTCACACTACAACAACGGTAAATAAACATTCCCTCCCCGCTCTAACTTTGATAGACTTGCCTGCACAATGACAGACACTTTTTGAAAAAAAGGACTCTCTAAAAACAGACTAAAACAAACACTTCGCTCGGCAAATTGTGGCAAACAAATTTAACTCCGTTAGTCGCCCCAAAACCCAATAAAATATCACACAAATTTTAAAGATAGTTCGCCCACAAATGGGCGAAGTACAATTCTTTTATTAACTTCTTATGTGAAGTGCTTCAATAACAAGAGCTTGTATAACTACTAAACAGGATTGACACTGCGAAAGAAATTGAAGCTCTTAGGAAAGATCTCATATTTAAAAATTTCACAAGTCTTCCCGCAACGATACAAGAGGTTAATATATTTGTAATTCATAAGACAGCGCGATCATGAACATCACTTTTAGCTAACTACTTCAGATTACAGTACCATTAATCAACAGGATGGAGGAATCCACTGATCACCCTGAATGAAATTTTGTACAGAGTATGAGCCAACATGTTCAGCTGGGATTTGGCTACTCCATGGCACCCGTCCTGTTGTATTTGCTCCAGGACCAGTACTTTCGAGTTCTCCATAGTAAAGAGTAGTCAGAGCAAAATTGCCACTCCAAGGCATCCATCCATCAGCACTAACAAGAGCTTCCAATGTACAATGTATAAAGACTGTCCTGGAATACTCCTTCCACGGCCTTCCGAGGAAATTTTTATGTACTTTAGGCTTGCTGTAGTATAAGGTCATGTAATCTGCAGTTCCATTTATTAAACAGTTTTGGAAGACGAAGCCAGTTGATTGCGCTGGGTCTATCCTTCCATGAGCTGTAACAGCATTGTTCTCTCCCTTCTCTGGATTTAGTTGCCGAGGAGCAACAAGGATGTCACATTCTTGGAAGACGGTAGCTGAGTTCCCGAAAATGAAGTCTACGTTGCCTTGGATGCGGCATGACTTGTAGTATTGGCGCATAGAATGGGCGTACAGGGTGTCCTGATTGCCAAGAAATTCACAATTCTCAATGATGGAAAGGTCACTATCCGATCGGAATGCTACAGCTTGGTGAGTATCTGGACCTGCTGTATTTTGGATTGTGATACCACTGGCCATGAATCCGTCACCGACAACTCCTGTCGTTAGAAAAATGAACATCAGAACTCTAATAAACTAGCAAGAACTAATGTAGCAGCCATAAGAACAGAGCAATTGACAAAAAAAAAAATGAAAGAATTAGTAATTCACTCACCAACAGTTGCAGAATCATAAGTGGAAACGCCCAACTGGCCAACATTCCTGGATCCAGTAATGACAGTTTTCCCCATGCCATCACCCAAAAACACCAAATTCCTCTTCTCCAATGGCACCCGAACTATCTCCTCATACAATCCAGCTTTGATCCATATCACGAACCGCCTCGCTACCCCATTTTCCGGCGCCGAATTCACTGCCTGCTGCACCGTCTCATAATCACAACCACCAGCGGCAGCCTTGCACACTGTCGCATCTGGTTTCAGTCCTCTAGGTACCCCACCGTTGAATTCCTGCCCAGTAGACCCACCAGCACCTAATTCCCAGAACCCGTCTCGTTCCGTCTTGGGCGGGCTCCAAGACCCAGTTTCGTTCCCCAAATTGTCGTAATTCACCATCATCCCCAGTGCATTACTGCTATACCCGATCAAAGAGTTGAGAAACGCCATCGTTTCATTGACCTGAGATGTTCCATTTACGTACTTCAAAGCAGACCAGCAGTCGTACTGGTACACCATGGCAGCACTCATCAAGGCACGAGCATCTTTGATCGCGCCACGTGGCAAGGCCTCAGCCGTGAGATTCAATCTGAATTCAGAATAACAGAGCACCTCAATACAAACTTTTGCTGCGTTGGTACGGTTTAGATTCCCTGTGGAAGCATCGAGGATATTTTTCACCATTGACTGAGCCTGGTTAAGGTTCTGGGAAGAGACCTCCAAGGCTGATTGGATGATTTGGGGAATCGTTAAGTGTTTTGGCTGGGGAAATACCAATACAGCCTGGCATGTTGGAGGGTCACGTGAGGCCTTGCAAGCTTCTTGAATCTCAACCGGAATGGATGAGGATGAGAAGGAATTAGAAGTTCTCGGATTCGAAATAGGTGAATGGCTGTAATGATTACCGGCGGCGGCGGCGGTAGAGAATAAGAAGAGGAAACCAAGGAAGGAGAGGAGTGGTACTATTATAGAGTAAAAGGAAGCCATGAAAATGAAGAGATTACAAAATGTGTGAGTAACAATAGATTTTGAAGGCGGACAGTTATAAAGGACGTGTAATTACAAATATGATAATGGTGTTTAGCGACTGTGGAAGGCTTCACGGGTTTGATAGATGGGATTTTTGGAATTATTAGTGGGTTTAAATACTCCCCCCTCACAATTTACATTTTTATCAAAATTTAATTACATCAATTCGATATTTTAAATAAAAAATTTAGATATTTAAAAACTATACGAATAATAATTTTGATTAACAGTTTATGATGTATTTTTTAAATCATATTGTTATGCGAAAAATTACAATTTATATTATTTTTCGTATAGTTTTTTATTATCTAAATTTTTTGTTAAAAAAATCAAATTAATGTAATCTAGTTTCACTATGAAAAATAGTCAAAAATGACTTTCGAAAAACGCTACATGACAATTAAAAGTGGGATGGAGTATAAATTGCAATTTTTCGCATATCAATATAATGAAAAAATACATCATAAAATGTTAGCTTAAGTTTTTATAGGTTGACTCTAAAAAAAGAAATTATAACAATTAAAAGTGGACGGAGGTGGTATGTAATAATAACAATTTAGATTAATTTTTCTTTATATGTTTTAAAAATATTTTAAGTTGTTAGTTATGGTAAGTTATAACATATTTTTGCATAATTTTTTAAAATATAAATTTATTTTATAAAATTAACGTTTCTGAAGTTCTATAGTTTAAAAGCTTGAATTTAGAAATTTCAATTATGCCGCGGCCTAACGCAACTGATACTAATGATGGTGTTTATTCGTTACTAAGTTTTTAGAAATAAATTTTAATTTTTTTTGTGGTTTAAAACAAACAATTAATATTTGGGTAATTGTAAATAATTCATTAGGTGAGAGTATTTTTTAAAACAAAAAAATGGTATTCTTGTTGAAATAAATTATAAATAGTATGAAGCATAAATTAAGACCGAAAGAGTATCTGATAACGTTATTTAGCAAAAGACGATACACAAGCTTCTTCATCTTCTTCTTTTTTTGGGGAAAAATAATTACATAGTAAGGTAAAAATGTATTATGTATTTATTATACATAATTATAGTTTAAAAGAATCACATTATATAATTGTAAATTGTAATTAAGATTTTATAGCAAATCTCTCCTCTCTCAAACTCTCGCTCGTCTCTCTCTTCTCTCATCTTTCCTCACTAGCTCTCTCCCCCTATCTCGCTTACCTCTCTCCTCTATTGCTCCTATCTATTCCTTTCTTGTCCCCTGCATCTCTATCTCTCGAGAGATTTGTATCAGACCAGAGATGGTGGAGAACTCTCTTTTTTTTTTTTTTGTCTTTGATTTCATATTCAAACTCTCAGTATGTCTGAAAGAATGTACAATACATGATACAAATGTATATACTTAATACAATTGTATTATACTATTATCCTAACCGTCGTGACTGACACCCTCACCAAATTCTCTATGGGCAAACCAAAACATAACACCTAACTCACGCAATAACTAAGTCAACTAGCATAGTTTAAGAAGCACCACATAATTAAATAAAGTCTCCAAATAAATAAATGAGAAGTGTGGAACTCTAAACAAACATTCTCATAATTCGAAAGTCATCGTACTAAACCTTTAAATAAAATTGCCTAAGAATAGAAACTAATGAATAGTAAATAAGGTATCTCAATGTCGGGAAGAAATACATAAAAAACAAGAAAGAGCGGCAACCTAGACAGAAGAAACTCACCCTCAGATCTAGAAGTAAATTCGGCTAACTACAAGGACACATGAACGTCTATGAATCACAATCTACACTCAAAAGAAAGTTAGTATCTATACGAACACCATGTACTAGTAGGCATCATATGTCTACTAAGATTAGTAACAAATATATAATTCCAATTATAAAACAAGTAGACATGTTCATTCCATATAGTCAAACAAAAGAGTCACAAGTCATTGAAGTTATCATAATCACTAACATATCTGCATGTATATGGATATGATCACATATCATCCTTCTAACATATCACACACATCACTTACTATTTTAAGGTTATTTCATCAAAGTGAAGATTTTCATGATCATATCAATTTCATTCATAGAGTTTCAGCCCCACAAACCTCTCTTGAGAAGTTCATATGCTCAAAACATACATTTTAAGGGGTTTCTAAGTTCCCTAATATCATAGAATGAGGAGTTTCATAATTTCATGCTAGAGTACAAAATTTAATGGTCTACAATTGAAAACATACATAATTATACTCCCCCACATGATGTCCCACCAAAATAATAACCCTAGGGTTCATCCCATATAGTTCCACGAAAAACATACCTATCAAATTTGGGAAGAATTCAAATTACAGAAGGAAAAGATGAAAGTAACACTTACGTTAAGAGAGATAATCCCTAAACATTGAGAAAGTCACATGAAAGTAACACTTACGTTAAGAGATAAAATCCCTAAACATTGAGAAAGTCACATGAAAGTAACACTTACGTTAAGAGATAAAATCCCTAAACATTGAGAAAGTCACCTCTGATGTAATTTGATCAAATATTCTAAGTTATAACTAAGATTGAGTGAAAACTGAATTTAAATGTGAGTCCCCGTTTCTCGACATTTTCTTTAGTAAATACCTTCTTTATGGGAAAGATCGCTATGACGAAGTAATCCTTGGCTATAGTCAAGCATTGACAAATTTTCGAAACTCAATTTCCATTTTATGATTTTTACCAACTTTTAATCCAGGGGACCTACACGAGGATACTACGGTCCTAAAAAAACTTAGCAATAGGACATGTCATTACAATAGATACCAACTAAATACATGTAATTCATCCTCGAACATCAAAGGAAGGAACGAGAGAAAAGAAAGAGTACATGATTCCATGAAAAGCTAGGAATATCTGTTACACATGCCTGACTTAGTCTCCCTGGTGGCCTCCTCTATAGGACGGTTCTTTCATTGTACCTTCACAAATGGAATCACCCTGGATCTTAACTTACAAACCTCTCGATCTAGAATAATTACTGGCTCCTCCTCATAAGACAAACTCCAATCAAACAATAGAGTCCCACTGAATGATATCATCCCCATGGAATTTCTTTAGCATAAACACATGAAATACTGGATGGACACCTGATAAACCTAGAGGCAAAGACAACTCATAGGCCACCTCCTCCACACGTCAAAGAATCTCAAAAGGACTAATAAATTGCGGACTCAACTTACCTCGCTGTCCAAATCTCATCACTCTCTTTATGAGTAGACCTTAAGCAAGACTTGCTCTCCTACCATAAACTTCGTATCTCTAACCTTCTGATTTGCATATTCTTTCTATCTACTCCGAGATGCCAAAAGCTTGTTCTGAATCAACTTAACCTTCTCCAAGAATTCCTTAAGACTATCTGTATCCCATACTCTCACCACAAATGCATCAAATCAATCAATGGGAGATCTACACCTCCTCTTATACAACACCTCAAATGGAGCTATATTAATATTGAAGTGATAATTGTTATTGTATACAAACTCATTCAATGGGATAGTTTCAATAACCATCAAAGTTGATAACACTCACGCGGAGCACATGCTCTAACACCTGAATAGTTCGCTCAAACAACCCATCAGTCCGAGGGTGAAAAGTTATACTCAAGTCTAGCTTTGTGCTCAACTCGGCCGGTAAGATCCTCCAAAAGTTAAAAGTAAACTACATACCTCTATCAGAAATAATAGAAACTAAGACTTCATGTAACTAAACAATTTTCTGAAGATAGATCTTGGCCAACTTCTCACATTATAGATTACCTGAACTAGTATGAAATGTGCAGACTTAGTCATATTGTCAACAATCACCCATATAAAATTGAACTAACCTAAGGTTATAGGAAGACCAAACACGAAATCCATAGTAATCCCATCCTACTTCCATTCAGAAATAAGTATTCTCTGAAGCATACCCCCAAACCTTTGGTGCTCATACTTAATCTGCTGACAATTTAGACATTGAGCAATAAAGTACACAATATCTCACTTTATTCGACCCACTCGTAATGTTGTCATAAGTCACGATACATCTTGGTGGCTCCAGAATATATAAAATATCTTAAACTGTGAGCCTCAATCAGAATAGTCTTGATCAAATCATCAACATGAGATACAAACATATGCCCTTTGTTCCTCAGAACACCTTCATCATCTATCATTGCTTCTTTAGCTTCCCCATGCAACACTTTATCACAAATCTTGCTTAACTTAGCAACATCAAATTATATAGTCTTAACTTGATCTAGAAATGATGATCTTACTTCCACACGAGCCAATACTCCAATGGGACAACTCAAGTGTCATAAGACTACTATCCAGAGTTTGGACCTCTCTAGCCAACTGATGTCTCGTAACCTCCAAATAAACCAAGCTACTCGTGCTCTCAGACTTCCTGCTCAATGCATCATTTACCATATTTAGTGTTGCTCAGATGATATAGAATAGTCATGTCATAATCTTAAAGCAACTTCATCCATCCCTGGTGTCTTAAATTCAAATACTTCTAAGTGAACATATCTTGAAGGTTGTGGTGATCAATGAATACCTCACAGACCTAGACTATTTTTAGAAAACAATCTTTATTTTACATATCATATGTACAATTATCTTGTTCTCTAAAATAAATATCAAGATACAAACTTATGAGTCATACTTATCAACCATTATGTTAATAGTTAATAGAACAAAAAAAGGCTAGGTGTTCTTTTTTATTTTACTTAATTTTATTTTAACAACTTGCGAACGATCTTACTTTATTTGCATGCTAAACTTCGTTTCACAAAATTTAGAATAATTTTTTCGAACTTAATTTGTAATGGTTTAAGAATATATCTTAAATATTTTAAATAATTATTTCTTTTCCTAATACTTAAATTCATTTGAACTTGAAATTTTTTAGTTGAACCTATACTTATATAAAAAGATTCTAACATTGACGTGAATTTTTTTTTCTATAAACCCACCAAAAACCCCAACAACAGAAATCATTTCATTAAATGCACCAAAATCTAGAAAAACAAGGGTAGTTTTTACACTAAAATTGAGGTATTTCTAATAGTTCGAGGCAATTTTACCTTTATCATGTCAGCATAGCTAAATGACTTATGTGGCAAAACTAACATCATTAGGGTATTTGTGGTCTAAAAAATAGACGGAAAGCACATTTTTTATTCCAAAAATAAATGGAGGATAAATATAAACTATTTCGATTAATTTAGAGATATTTTTGATCATTTTTCTTTATTAAATTAAAATAACAACATCAAAATAGGCTACTCGTGCAATTTCCTCATAATTTTCTCAATTTTGAAACTAAAGACGGATCTAAACGGGCCTAGAGGATCTTTTCAACAAAAATGGGAAAATTAGTAAACTAGTCACAATCCTTAACATAATTATTAAAAATATCTATACTTTAAAATAATTATTAAAAATGTCAATGTGTCAATATTTTAGAAAATAAATTGAATCATAATATAATTAATCTTCTTTCCTTTTATTTCTCAAATCAGTCTCACATCGGACCATTATTTATTTCACTATCCAATAAAAAAAATACTCATTACCCACTTACCCCTCTTTCTAGGTTTTAGCTCAAATCACTCCTTTCTCTCTCTTCCCCTTTTCACCATTGTTATCTCCTTTCTTTGTTCAAGAAAATCAACTCTTCAAATTTCCTACACTTTGTTTAAGAAATCTCACAATTAATTCAAAAGATTCTTCACCCACTGATAAAGTAAATTCGAAGTCAACAAGTATTTTGTATAGTTTCTTATGATTTTGTTTTCATATTCACCAAGTATTTTGTATTTCAGATTTTTCGTCTTTTAATCAATATTGTTTGATTTTTTTTTGTGAGTTTGTTTTCATATTCACCAAGTATTTTGTGAGATTTTTCTCTTTTATGTATTTCGAATTTTCCGTCTTTAAGCACTATTGTTCGATTTTTTTTGTAATTTTATTTTCATATTTGAGATTTAGTAGATTGTAGAAATCTACATTGACATTCATACATCATATATCATTTGATTTTTTATACATTCATATTTAATACTTTCGAATTTTGCTTATAGGGTTACTTATGCACAAGTGAATACAGATTTTTGGATATGGTTTTGGTGAACAAAATATCAGAAAAAAGAACATAGCAGACGAAGAAGAAGAAGAAAGAGAGAGAGAGTCAGAGAAGAAGGTTGCAAAAATTGTATTCATACCAGAATTGTATTTATATTAATTTTGTTTGTCAATTATTTTTCTTTTACTCAGTATTTATATTTGTATTAAGAACATTGTATTTCTTTTTTAGTTTGTAGTCATTCCAATAGGTATGCCAAATGGATTTGTATTTTCTTAAGCATAGATGTATCATATTTTTTTCATAGTTAATTTGTATTTTTTTTTTAGAATATTGTATTCTTCCTCAACAGATTGTATTATTTTCATTATGTATGCTATTGTTTTTTTCCAGAATCCTGTATCCCTATTTCTTTCATAGTTAATTTGTATTTTTTTTTGAAATATTGTATCCTCCTCAACAGATTGTATTATTTCCACCATGTATGCTTTTTTTTTTTTCCAAAATCTTGTATCATTTCATAAATCATATTCATATGTAATGATTGAATTATATTGGGATACAATCAGTAATATTTTTGTAATACAAAAAAAAGAAAAATATATTTGACGGTCATGTAATACAATTTCACTGGAATACAATTTTAGTTTTCATTATGAAAATAATATACCAATTTTAATTTGAATGGTAAAGTGAACACATAAAATGTAAAAATTATTGGTATACAATTACGAAGAAAACATAATAAGATTTTTCTCTTTTCTGTTATTAAATAATTGTATTCTTTTATATCAAACAAATAAAAAATAATTGTATTCTTTTAATCAAACAAATAAAAAATACATCAATCAGATACATAACAAACTAAAATATTGACATTTTAAATAAATATTGAAAGTGTGGCTAAGGAGTCCTACTAAATGTCAAAATATTGACACTTTGAAAAATTTCCCGATTTTTCAATTTTAGTCGGTTAATCACAATAAGTTTTCTTATTGATTTTTTTTTTTTTGATTATTGGTACAAAGATATTAATTAATTTTTTCGTACATGTTAATGATAAAAAGATAATATATTACATAGATGTATCCTACTGCCATGGTATATGTTATATATGGTAGAATTATTAAATACTTGATGTAAAATCACCATAATCAATGTATAATTATTTTTTCTTAAAATATCATATTTAGATAAGTATTTAATGTATAATTATTAAACATTAGATGCATAACAATAGTATAATTATAAATTCTTAAAATATCTTAGATAAGTAGTTAATGTATAAATATTAAACATTAGATGCATAACAATAGTATAATTATACATATTTTTTAATTATATTTGATCGATCAACAATTCACTTCTTCAGAAAGAAGCTGAGAGGGTTTAGATCGGGGTGATTTCACGAGTAGATGAACCTACATTCAAGCAAGCAATCAAGGTGAATCATATGATTTTGAAATAGGTCTTTCTTGCTATCTCAATCTTCTATCTGTTCATTTTGTCAGCAACTAAAGTTGTCCGGAATAAACTGAAACTACAACTAAAATAATTGGAAATCAAAATAAAAAAAAAAATCAACATTCTTATATGTAACCAGCCCTAACACTACGGTTACATATTAATTATACATCAAATATAAAGGATTGACATTGACTTGTAACATTTTAGTCATTACATATTAATTATTATAGAGAAATTATAAGAATATACCATTTAAGACTTTAATTAATTAACAATATATACACACTCCTTTTTAATTACAAAAATAGTTTTTAAATTGCAAACATGGCAAAAAAACTGTTTTTTCTAGTTTTATTATAATTAATTTAGTATTATTATTTTTCCTTCTTTTTTGGGGTTATGTGCATAATTTATGAGGATGCTAATTATACACTTTAATTGTTACACATTATCTAATTCTTTTTCATTATTATTTTTATCACATCCTACCAACACTATTCTCCAATAGCATTAATTCTTATTGCATGTGCAAATAAGTAAAGAAATCCTTTTTCCGTTTCCTACCATCTATTCTCCCAATAGCATTAATTGTTGTTACTTTCTATGTATTTTAGTTTTAGTAAAATGTTTCTCCATTGTTCGTTTTAGTTATTATCTATCTTTAGTTATTTTCCATATATAGTTTCATATTCAGTTCATCTTTGTCGTTATCTTCTCAGTTCTAAATCGTGTTGTGGGTTGGTGATTATTTCATTTCCTTCATTTTCTTCAATAAAATCATTCGAAATCGAATCCATACCAGTCAAACATAATGTATTTGATTTGATAATTTCTTGTCGTATTGTCTGAACATCAATTTGGTACTCAATGGCCTCCATAGCTCTATCCACACATGTTACACATAATGTATATCTCGAAAAGAAATCAGAATTGTATTTTTTAAAATCTAAATATACTTGAACACCCATATCATTATGAATCTTCATCGGTGGAGATGAACCAACCACAACATATTTAAGTTCTAACTCATAAATGGTCGTGTCAACACTTAATTGTGAAGCAATAGTAGTAATTAAGCCTCCGTACTTGATGTTCGTATTATATATCACTCCTTCAATATTGAAATCCACAAATTTTCTTGCGTTAAATAACAACTTATTGTTATTAAACAAGTCGTACACGTATAACATAATACAATTTATAATTTTATAAGAAATTCAACAATATACATATAAAACATAATATTGTTTACAATTTAATTCAACATAAAAGATTGGTTTTCTTTTAATTCAAAATTGAAATCATGTTGGTATACAAAATGGTTTTAATAATTAAGTTAGTATACTAGTTATGTTTTACTTAAGTTAGTATACTAGTTATGTTGTTATTTTGATATGAAATAGATCCAGCTCTCAAACTATATGATCCTCGTCACCAGTCAGCTAATACTGATAGTTGTCCTCCTACGGACCTTTTGCGGTAGAGGCGGGGAAGACCTATACTATTGATTTTCCGATACCGAGACTCTACTCTAGACAGCCATAGTCAGGTTCGGTGATTCATGCCATGTCGGATGAGCAAGATATGCGGAAGTAATACATTAAAATTACTAAGTACTTAACCAATTTAACGTTTTCTTTAAACTATCAATGTATATATATTAAACCAACCAAAAACCACAAAACATACAAACTACCAAGTTATTTAACAATAACTACATATACCACAAAAACATACCACAAACACATACATATAAACCAAACAAATTTGGTGTTTATAAATGTCACAATCCAGACCGTCATGATTGGCACCCACAATAACCCTCTGATGGGAGAACCATTACTACTAACCAACTAACCCCAAAACTAAACATTTAAAGTTACAGAAGCATGTTTAAATGCAGAATTTATATAGAGTTCTCATAAACTCCAAAGGTTTAAATAAAACTAACAAACCTAATGCGAAAGAACAACCCCTAAAACTTGAAAGTCATTGTACCAAAACTCTGATTAACTATCAAGTCTAAGAAAAGGGGGCGCAGCCCCGAAAACTAAACAAAACACCCTAAAAAAATAGTCTGAGTCCGACAAGAGTGGAATTAAACAAGAGAAATCCATGGCAGCCTGAAAGAAATGGTTCACCCTTGAATCCGGTCACGCTCAATAGTCACCTAGCTGAGGTCTGTTAGTAGCCGCCTGAAGATGCCCTGTACACAACAAGGAAGGAGCAAGTGCAGTATCAGTACACAACCACATTGTACTGGTAGGATCACGCGGCTATTCCAGTAAGTGAAACATATATATAAGCAGTCACAACATAGTAAACACGCATATACCGAACATATACAATATTAGTTATCATTTCAAGTGCAATGTACAATTCAACATTCTCAATACAAGTATATATGACAAGTCAATGGTCCTCTCATGGAACCCAGTTCAATGGTTCTCTCATGGAACCCATACCCAAACTGTTAGTGTGTCAGATCGTGACACCCGATCCAAGTTAGTGTGTCGGAACGTGACACCTGATCCAAGTGTATGTCGGTACGTGACATCCGATCCCAGTTAGTGTGTCAGAACGTGACACCCGATCTAATATGTATGTCGGTACGTGACATCCGATCCATTCAACATGCCAAATCCACAATCACAATGTAAATTCTCATAATCATACAATGAAGTGTTGATTCATTGCATACAATCGTTCATTCATACTCATTTACATTAGGTGTGATAATTAGTGCAACATTCACATACATACATTACAATAAAGAAAATACTAACATACATCACACAAACATGAAATCAAACCATCACCTACCTCGAAACCAAGCCTGAATCCCCCTAAGACACTTGAATCTTCCCTTTTCAGATTCTTTCCGCTTGTTCGTGGTCTAAAAACATACAATTAACGCAAGGATCAATAAACGAGGCCTAATTACCCAAATTACAATCGAAATTATTAACCCTAGGCTAAACCCAAGATCCCAATACCCAAATTAGGGCTTTTTCCACCTTAACTTCAGATCAAAACCTTCCCCCAAAAATAATTACCCAAGAATCTAAGTTCTACGGATCGAAAAATGGATTAGGGGAGTAAAATCCTTACCTTTAGTGCTAGAAGAGGTGGAAAACTGTCAATAACCTACCCTGGGTCGTTCCTTAGCTCTCAAGAACAAAACTTACAGAATAATAACATTTTTGGGGTTTATTGCCGACTTAAGTCGCGTTTGTCCCGCTGTGGCGGACCTCATCCCGCTACAGGATCCCCGCCCTAGCGGCTTGCACGGAGACAAGAGTTAAAATCAGAGTTCCAAACCCCAATTTCACAACACACCTTCAACCCATACACTCAGAAAATACCCATTCACGCTAAGATCAGTTTCGGGAGTTCTACTCGCCCGAATTTGATTCTGTAAAGTCGTACAGGTTTCTTAACGTCTTAACTATCCACTCATGTAATCAAAAACATAATTAGATCTCTCATTCGTTATCAGATTTCCCTAGACCTCACTGACTCCGATTTCGTCCAAATCTGGACTAGGTTAGGAAATTCCAAGTTACTACCAAAAAGTTTTCTGACCACAATACTTTCGCCATGTGTTTTTCCCTAATGACGGAATCCAGTCGTTACAATAGATATCAATTTAACCATCACTCGTCCCCGAGTGATCAACTAGGAAAGACTGTCTAAAGTAAGGGTAGAGTAGTACCTGAATCGCTGAATAGCTGGAGATACTTATCTCGCATGTCCTTCTCGGGTTCCTAAGTCGCTTCCTCAATCGGATGATGCTTCCATTGGATTTTGACAGATACAATATCCTTTGACCTTAACTTGCGAACTTCCCTATTTATAATGGCTATAGGCTCCTCCTCATAAACTCCAAATATCTGACCTTCCGATCTGCATACTCTTTATGCCTGTTCTGAGCTGCTAGAACCATCTCCTGAATAAATTTCACATTCCTTAATGATTCTCATCAAAAGGTCCCGCCTCAAATGCATCAAACCAACCACTGGGAGACCTACATCCCCCCCTCCCATACAGTGCATCAATGAAGTCATCTCAATACTCGAGTGATAAATATTATTGTACACAAACTTAACTAACAACAAAAGCTATTCTCAATAACCACCAAAGTTGATCGTACACACGTCTGCCACATGTTATCAAGGACCTTGACACAATCATCAGGACTAATCCTTTCTCACATAAGCATGATAAAATTCTAATCAATACTCGCTACAATTAGAGGTAGACCTGAACCAACCAACACACACTCATAATACTCAAACAATCATAGTTCTTATCAACATCTCCTTCTCACAACATAAATTTCCATGAGCTTAAGTTATAAAAATTTGATCTTTAGACATCAGATACTCATTGAGGGATATGTCCAAGCATACAAACCCTCCAACAACACTATTGAAATGCTAGATTTAGTAATTGTAGCTTACCTCTTAAGAACAGTAGAATTGGACCGAATGATCCCCACATTCAACCACACACAATTGATACATTACCTCGACGACTAGATGAATATTAAGATTGTCGGACAACTATAATTACGCATGGTAGTTCTTTTATGAATTCTCATAAGCAAGGTGGTACATGTAGAACTACTGAAATACTTTAACAACTCTAAGACAACACCACATAAGTCATCTGAAATAACCACGTCTTCCCAAATCATCCCACTCAACCAAGAGAATATCGCAGGATCGGTACACCTGATCTACCACATACTCTTCACATCATTCTACTGAAGCCCACACTCTCAGTACTAACAACCATCATAAACACTCCGACTATTTACCTTACTCTAAACCAACACTTTTAAATGAAAACCTTTCTTAGGTACTTAACAATCAACAGTCATAAACTTTACGACTCAAACCAGGTGTAAGTCCTTTCAAATGCTCAATACCTGATACAATTGATCATTTCTCACCTTGCAATTTCATACCTTGACAAAATATATCACCACGAATGTAGACTTACAATGAAAACTGTAAATTGTAAATTCAACCGCATAACACAATCCCCTTATCTATTAACATTAACTTGTACCTTGAAGATTTTTATGAATTCATGGATCTTTGCTTATCATTGATCGCATCTCCATCGATCTTACAATATCTTTTGCTAAAAATTCAATCATACTCATTACTAAACTCAAACACAAAAACAAAGCACTTATCATCGCACTCGAGCTAATGTTTGTACACTCCTTTCTCAAGTCTTTTTCAATAGTTTTTAACCAATCTGATGGACTTGTGACTCTATTACAATAGCCACAGCAAAATGAATGAAATCACGCGTCTCTGAACCCAATCATCTACCCATCTGAAGATACCTCTTTAGCCTTTGCAATCAAATACATTATTCTTGTTCTCGCCTCTCTCTAAAGGTTGTACTATATCCTACTATATTTTTCTTCATTATAACTCTAGCTCTTTAAAATTCTATTCGAGTGGTGTCCCACCATCTTTTAAAACTTTCCATACAACAACGTTACTCACCAAATATTAGAAAACCACAACCTTGGATACTCGCAAGTCGTAATTACCATACAAAATTCGCTCAACCAACAATCTTATTATATAGTTACATCCAATCACAATCCAGCACGAATCCTTACTGCCATCACTCTCGGTTATCCCTGGCTATCACTACGAAGTCAACATTTTCATAGACATGACACCTCAAACTCAGGTATACCCATCAAATTCAAAGGACTAACCCAATTTGTATACGCACTTCTTACTAAAATCTTCAATTGCCTTCACCAAGTATACTA
The DNA here is from genome assembly GCA_029582245.1 of Solanum etuberosum. NCBI lineage: Eukaryota > Viridiplantae > Streptophyta > Magnoliopsida > Solanales > Solanaceae > Solanum > Solanum etuberosum. The sequence goes on along the minus strand of JAJONR010005495.1, from coordinate 1,936 downwards.
AATGGGACTTTCTTTATCCATAAGCTTGTCATTCCAGTATCAATCCACTCCCTTATGGCTTAAGATAAAATTACCAGTCCTCATACTACTATCCTTCTTCTTAACAAACAATATAGGAACACTCCACGGGGAAGCACTAGGACGGATGAAACCTTTATCAAGAAGCTCCTGGATTTGAGCTTTAAGCTCTCTCAATTCTGCCAGAGCCATGCGATAAGGAGGAGTGGAGATGGGGCGAGTGTCAGTTTCCAAGTCAATGTAGAAATCTATATCTTTATCCGGAGGCATACCAGGCAAATCGGTAGGAAACACTTCTCTAAATTCTGACACCACAATATAGACTCAATAGAGGGAGACTCAACATCAACATCCCGAATATGAGCCAATTACGCCAAACACCCTTGCCCCACCAGTTTCCTAGCCCGCACGAAAGATATGATCTTAGCTGGTTTAGGCTTGTACACCCCTTCCCACTCTAACCTTTCCCTACCTGGGATCTCTAGAGTTACCGACTTAGCATTACCATTAAGCACAACATAATAGGGGGACAACCAAGTTATGCCTAAGATTATATCAAGTCAGTCATATCCAGCATAACCAAATCATCCCAAGTCTGAAAATCCATAAACACAACAGGACAAACACGATATACATGGGTGACTATGACTGACTCTTCAACTGGGGTAGAAACATGGATGGGGGCATCAAGCACATCACAAACCGCATCAAATCTCAAGACAAACCAAACTGACACGTATGCATAAGTAGAACCCGGATCAAACAAAACAGTAGCCATCCGGTCACATACAAGAATAGTACCTGTGACCAATGCATCAGACACCTTAGCCTCGGTCTTGCCCGAAAAGACATAAAATTGAGCCCTGTCATCTTAACGGGCAACCTCCTTGCCTGGCTGCACTGCTCCTCTACCTGCATTACCATTTCCCCGGCCTCCACGGCCTCGCTGATTTCCTCCTCATATGCCCATGTTCTCCACAATTTTACCACACTTAATAACTTAACTAAGTAAGCATCGCTGCTATTGAAGCAGTCGTATCTTGACCCTCTTTGATATACAATCAATCCATGCAATCGTAGTATAGCTTCTAACCTCAATTGGCATAACTTAATTTCATCATTCGCTAAACAACCCATACATGTTATGACAACAATACTAAATGAATTTCCAAAAGTAATGGTGTTCATTATCTAGCCGTCCCTTACCAAAACTTATTGAATGTTGTCACCTATAAGCTAGAATCTGCAAATCTGACCTTAATCCCTTCACAAACGACGATAGTAGCTAGCGAGCCCCATAAAACTCCTAATTTTAATCACAGAACTAGGCCGGACCCAATTCCTGGCTGCTTCAATCTTTTGGGGATCTACCATTACCCCTTTCCTTGAAACTACATGCCCAAAAAGGCAATCGAAGTCAATCAAAACTCACACTTAGAAAATTTAGCATACAATTTTTGTCTCCCAAGGACACTCAGAACAATACAATATCAGTTATCATTTCAAGAGCAATGTACAATTCAACATTCTCAATACAAGTATATATGACAAGTCAATGGTCCTCTCATGGAACCCATACTCAAACGGTTAGTGTGCCGGATCGTGACACTCGATCCAAGTTAGTGTGTCGGAACGTGACACCTGATCCAAATGTATGTCGGTACGTGACATCCGATCCCAGTTAGTGTGTCGGAACGTGACACCCGATCCAATATGTATGTCGGTACGTGACATCCGATCCATTCAACATGCCAAAATCACAATCACAATGTACATTCTCATAATCATACAATCAAGTGTTGATTCATGGCATACAATCGTTCATTCATACTCATTTACATTAGGTGTGATCAATAGTGCAACATTCACATACATACATGCATTACAATGAAGCAAATACTAACATACATCACACAAA